>CAVNYN010210481.1:0-35738 GCA_963692815.1 Nyctanthes arbor-tristis | reverse complement strand
TGCGTAAAAAAGGGAAATGCCAAATGGTATAGGAATGCCATTGCCACAGTGGTGCGTCATACAGTAGCAACCTCCATTTCATCGTGCTGCGTTGGAGGGTAACTCATGCGCCCAAACTTTTACTCCATTTTTGGAGTATGATAAGAGCATGCGAACTAACCAGTCTTGCTAGACTGCTCAACTCGGGTTGTAGTCAACAACGTTAAAGTCTTGCCGACAATTCAAACAAAAATAAGACTCTAAAAACTGTTCTATCCGTTAGTTGATTTCTTTAATCTACATGAGCAACAAGAAGAGTAGAAGTCAAATCACGGTAATGGGAAGAACTATTAACAACGGAAACCAACAATAGTAACTTGCTTGAGCAAGTGATTTCCATAGCGATTCCCTTTCATAAACAGCTCCAACTATGATAAGAAGTCATCGAACAATTATTAACTTTAGCAAGATACCCACACTAACTCCAAAAACGTATGACATCGGTCACCTTATATTTTCTTGTTTCTGGCCTCTGCTTTCCAATCCCTGCGGCTTGGCACGGATCTCTGTGTTGCATTGTCCAATGGGATAGGAGTGGTGGATTGATTTCCATTATTCAACTCTGAAAGTACTTTTAGACCAGATTGCAATGTGGGTACTGGACCACCATCAAGTGTTGGTGTCCCAGAATTACAGGCGGTGTTAGATCTGATTTCTTGTTCTTCATCTAAATGGGCTCTTCTAGCATCTCGCTTCCAATCCCGTTTACAATGGACACGGGTAACGAAATCAGAGGAAGTTACATTTTGGGAAACCTTTACTTCCCATGGAGTAGGTTGATTTTCAGTAGACACCTGCTGATACTGAACCGGGGTTGATTGATTGCTGATCAGTTCCTTCTTCAAATCATTTTCACGACGTTTACGAGCCCTATATCTGCGCTGCCTTTCTCGGTTCTTTAGCCGACGAATCAAAATCTCATCATGGTTTCTTGCTTGTTTTTCATCAAGAGGCATTATGAGACGACCATTCAGTTTAGACGTACCACCATTGGGTTCGGTGTCCATGTCTTCAAACAATGGTCAAAGGATCTGCATTGGTGTTTGGAAGGATAAAATGTGCAAACGTTCTGAACCATACAAGATTAATCCTTCTCTTCATGAATCAACCCAATATGATGAACCCTCTATTCATTGAGGTGTTCAAATATCAGTTATACATAATTCACTACACTGGAATACAGAAGACTTGCACTGTGAACACAAACTTAAAGTCATTAGACAAAACCATTATTGCAAATTTAGAAGCAGAAGTTAAGAAACTTATAAGAGGAAAAAGTTCCTAATATATAGAGGAAATAAAGTTTGCTATGTCAGAGAATGAGAAGGCAGAAGAAATATGGAGCTTATAGTCCAGCATAAAACTTCATGCACAATTAACATTTGGCACCAGGCAACAAAATCATCGACAGTGCTGCAAAAATGTTCATGCCTCAAAATTCTAGTTCTCACGTCCCATCCCAGAGTGATGAACTATCAATCAAATCCAAACTCAATTGGGAATTTCATTTCCTAAATTGTTAAATATCTCAAAGAATCAAGGTTGATTAAATATCCAAGGGTGATAAACATATTGCTCGTGTAGAGATTGTGAAGCTGCCTTGATCTTTTGTAAATTGTTAAACTTAAATAATAGTGGATGAACAAGAACAGATCATAATATAGACTGCTATTTATTGCAATAGCCTAGGAGCATTCGAGTGGGACACCTCTCTCCCAACTTCACCCTCAACTTTTTGCTTTTCTCCAAGGGAATACCCTTCCCAGGATTTATAGGCAGAACCCTTTATAACTTGAGCATTCTAGTCTTCTCCACTCCAGTGCACAAAGCTCAAATTAACAGAGATCAAAATCCTGTCTTTTTCTTGCTTATTCAAGTATCCATTCCAGTTCCATTAGTTTCAAGCCCAAGGATCGTAAATTCAATATCTCTATACATGTACGATTCCATATAAACGTCACTCCTTTTCCCATACACACTGATTAAAAAATTTAATTGACACAATAAAAAAGTTAAACTCATGACAATACAAACCCCCTCCCCCAACCCCCAACAATTGGGAAGAAAAGGGCAAACTCCTCCACCTTCCTTCTGATAACTCAAATATTATTAACCAATTCAGGAGTGGAATAGAAGAAACGCATATTTTGGTACAAAAGTGATACAACATAGAGACCGATTCCTAGAAACAAAAATCTGCAATATGATAAATTTCATGAAAATTCATTAAGGGAATCGCAAAAAATAAAGAGAAGTTACCTTTTACGGAGAAGAAGGAGCTGGATTACACAAAACGATAGATCTGAGGAAACCCTAAATGGAAAATTGATTTCCCCTTTTTTTTTTTTGTGTGATTTTGGAAAGGGAACTGTGAGAGAGAGCACCGTAAGCGGAGTCGAAGGTGGAACAACCAAGTGTGACCCGATTACATATACCGAATATCATACCACCCATATCATACATTTGACCTTATTATTATTATTAGATTTTTCACCGTGTATTACACGGACATAACAACAGAAATTAAAAAAATTTAGGGCAGAAAAAAAGATGAAGTCCGGGTCATTTTCTCAATATAATGCTAAACTTGAAATTTTTTTTTGGATTATTAAAGGAAGAAAGTTTTATTCTGATTGCATTCCTAATTATTTATAATAAAAATAACCAATAAAATAACTATACTTTGAAAAAATGATAATATAGAATTTGCAATTAATTTTCTATTAAATTTTCACAAAATATAATATAAGTATCATTAATTAATTTCCACGAAATTGCAATGTACAATTTATATAACTATAGTTACTTTCCCAGGAAAAAACAAACAAACAAGCAAACAAAACCAATCAAACCATAGTCCGTCAAATTTAACTTTTTATAGATTTAAAATATGTAAAATAGGTTAACTCGAGATTTTTTTTAAAAGAATTAATTCAAAAATTGTTGATGCATCCTTTAAAAAAATTCAAATGTTTATTACAATATTTCTAACTGAATTTAGAAGACAGAGTGCATCAGTATAAATTTTAAAAAGGAAAAGATAAGGAAGATATGGTGAAAAAGATAATTTAGGAAAAATAAAAAATTATAATTTCACAGATGACGTTATTAGTGACATCATCAGAATCCTTATGAAACCAGACCATTGGCAGGAAAAATTATGCCAAACAAACTTCTATTATTATTATTATTATTATTATTATTATTATTATTATTATTATTATTATTATTATTATTATTATTATTATTATTATTATACCGCATCCTCGCGGTGGGCCGACTGTAGGGTTAATTTTTAATCAAACACAACAATTTCATACGAAGTGTAATGTCAGATTAGACAACGAAAGTAATAAGATATATTCTAATTTTGTATATTAATATTATGAGACACTAACTCTCATTTATTCTTTTTTGAAGGATTATTCACCACTTAAATTTCTTCTCATTTGATTAATTTTGTTAGAGTCATCTTACACGAACATAGTCATCTTACACGAACAGATGAGTGTATAAATAAGTTTACAAGCAGAGAATAAAATTATAATTTTATCCATATATACTCTCTTTATTTTATTGTACAATATGGAGTGAAATTACAATTTCACACCCTTTCTGTAAACACATAAGTACATTTATCTGTTCAAATAGATTAATCCAATTCTGATGTATCATTTACTTTATTTTAACATAGTGAATAATATGAGGATCTTTGCTTTAAAAAAAATACGAGAATCCATGTAGAGTTCGACAAACACGCTTTCACTTTCACATTAAAAATATAAGAATATGCTTGTATAAAGATGTGTCTTTTTTTGGACTTAGAGAAAATTCACTTAAAATTTTCATTATATGCTCAATTGATATATGCTTTCACAGACCGTAATGAATAATATAACGTGGGTTTTTATGATAAGAAACATATTATGGAAGCCCTATTTACTTCAACCGAGAAGAATGGATAATCTGTAAATACACTGTCATAGAAAACCAAATGTATGAATGCGTGAGATTTATTATGCCTTTATAATACAAGTATTGCATAGTCATTTGGGACCAAATGCAAAAAATAACCAAAAAGATCTGCATACGAAAAACTCAGAAATCATGAATGGAAAAACCTTCCTATTGCAAACGAGACAGCAAGACAACGTTTTTTTCCCTAATATTTTGAGTTACATGAAAGCTTTCCAGACATTCATGGCACACGATAACTACGCTACATGTCAAGATGGACTTCCGTAGCCAACAGAGAAGTAATCAAAGTGCTCATGTTTATATCACATGAAAATCAGGTGACCATACATTACATGTACACCCGTAAGCAAGCTTCTAAATCCTTTACCCCCAAAACCCTTGAGCTTCATATCATAAAAGGATAATGCACATGCGTCTTTCCCAACAGCTAGCAGTTTTCCATTTTTGGAGCCAACAACAGGGCAGAATCGCTCCACTAGACAGAGAAGAATCACTTGGTGATGAAAATACAATCATATTGATGGTAGGTAAATGCAGTCAAGTCCTTTCACCCAAAACAAAGTTTAAAGACTGCATAACATGACAAATTGAAAACTGTAATTGCGAAAAACGTAAACAAGTGTTATCCCAATTTATCCCAACAGTATATAGTCACACCAAATTATCATGCTTCTTCCCTCTGTTGAGAATTAACTTTCCCAAAGCTCGTAATAGCTCAAACAAATATATAAAAGAAGGTCGTTGTTATATTACCCCCAATTTCAAATAAATTCACCTAAAATAATTAAATTGTGCAAAACAAGCAGATATTTTCACATCATTGCAGCCATAAATGCCGGAAAACAGTTCATCTAGCTATAACTAGAAATAGATGAAAAAAGAAACTTCAAGGACATAGTTAATTGCTTCTTCTTCTTTTGCACTCATATAGATTAAACTAAGATTGAGTTGTGCCCTCCTATATAATTCCAAAATCCATCCAGTGTACAGTGCAACTTATATAAAATTATAAGACTTAACCGTCTCCGCCTTATGCCAAGTTCCACTTATTTCAAAAAACTAAACTTTTCACGAGATAACCAGTAGTGTTCCCAACAAAAAAAAAAAAAAAAATCAGAACAAACATTTCAAGCACTCATTAAATTTCTACCCCCTCATTCTATATCATTATAATTTTCCCATTGTAATTTGAATTATAATCAGGATCAAACATCACTTACTCTGTGTGATTCTTCCTATATAACATGCACAGCCAAATGGTTCTATTTTCTTTTTCAGATAGCTATAACATTGTCTACCTTCCAAATATATTATTTATCCCTACTTTTCAGAGAGGACCCTATCTCAATGTAAGCTATGACTAATCAGGTGTTTGATTTACATTCTCAATATAATTTCACACGCATTTGGAAGCTACTAAATTAAATGCGTATTAAATCACCACTACTCAATTTATGCCATCATAATTTACCATGACAATGTGAAATCATAATAAGATAAATCACCACTATCAATTTATGCCATCATAATTTATCATGATAATGCAAAATCATAATAAGAAGCAAACACCACTTCTCTAACCAGGTAATTCATCCCTTCCAACTTTGAATCTTCATTATTTTGTTAGAGGAGATTAGACTTATCACTACCATTTCTTCACTTTGAATCATAATTTTTTTGCTTAAGCACAAGGCTGTATTAAAAAAAAAAATTAATAATAAAATAAATAAATAAATACTAAAAGTAGAAAAAATTACCTATTTCTATAATATTCTTTGACATTGGTACCATCAGTGCACCGACCTACAACGTCATATATAATGCTAATAAGAGTTTTGCTTAGAGTATAATAATTAATTAACAACGATGATTTACCAGTAAAACTTTCATAATACATCTTCTCCAACATTTCTAAAATCCTAAACTACTCCGTGGAATTATTAGCATGGACACGACATTCAATCAGAAAGGAAATAGCTAGCATAACACTATACGAAATGCGAATTTGACATTCCAAACCAGCCTAGTGCACTTAGCTTGATACAGTTCATTCATAAAGCACCAAACTAATCTATGCTCATGAAACATAAGAATCCCTTTAAACCTTCACCATTCCAAACTCTTCGTGAACCTTCGTAGTCCTTTTCCCAACAATATTTTAATCTCACCCTCTTATTAAAACATAGAAGCCTCTCCAAAACATCAATTTGGAAAACATTTTGGTCAAGTGTCAACAAAGATCTGGAAACTATTAGCATTAATCGACTACACATGCTAAAAAATATTATCGTCTATCTTGCACTTGCCATTTGACAAAATAAGTTATCTGGAGCACTTTGAATTAATTTACTACAATATGCTACTACAATAGCAATTCCAAAAAGCAAATGGATTATTAAATAAAAAGCAATGGATTTGAATTAAAAAAAGGGAAAAATACATGTTTATGTTCATCACATAAGTGCTTTGTCAGTAACCTGTTCGAGATAACAGAAGTTTCGACTCTGTTCATTTAATATATATGATAAATCAGAATTTGGTCAGAAAGTGATAAAGACAAAAAAGCTTATTGAATTCAAATGAATTAGCATTTAACAAAGTACAATGGTAACATCTAGAACGACAATAACTAAAAACGGAAACAGAGAACATTCTGATGTGTACATTTGTAACATGTTATTTTCAATTGGTGTAATAAGATTACAATATGTATCAAGATTCATTAAATTTGTACTTAAAAATGAATATTTGCAGCTGATTGCACTAAACAAGAAACTTAAGAATCATGTAAATTATTGTCTCCATTGTTGAACATAGTAGCAACAGAAATCGTACCTGATCATATCATATCCATAAGGCTGCCATCTCAATTTAACATACTAATAATTCGGCCTGTGATTAAGGTGATACTCAAAATCTTTATCAATTTAAGAATAGGAACCAAGTGGACAATACAACTTCATATCATCTCTGATCTCTCATCTAAATACTCGAATCCAACTACTCCAGGTAAAACCATACTCACTGGCAGGTAATAAACCAAGTGTCATTTTTTTGGCCTTCGTAGTTCATTATGACAATCTAACTGCTTATAAAATTCATTGTTTTTACTACACATACAATAAGCTTGAAGCCATATCTAATTTTAGAAATTAAGATGATTCTAGTGCTTCATCTTACTCCACTAACTGAAATGATCATCAGCAAATTAATTACCATAGGTAAGTTAAGACGGTGTCAAAAGAAATAAGAATGAACTTTGATTATTCAAAGTTTTTCTGAACCATAAGGAAATGTATGCAGGATAAGCAATGTTTGAATCATGTACACCAGTTTTCTTTCTCTTGTTGTGCGAGCATAACAGTCTGAAGTAAGTACACCAAATTAGATCTATACAGGAAAGCACGTACTAACTCCATCAAGTCATTGGCTCCGAGCAACATGATTGCGTACATGGAAACCAAAGGTACAAGTTATCTATCTTCACACAATTAATTCACTTGATTGCACTATTATACTTACGAGGATAATTTCGGTACCTAAACTCTTCTGTTTCTCAACTCTATGCAAGGTGCTTTGCTGAAAAAGAAGGAATATTCAACTTCTCACCCAAGTCATCAGAAGGTTACAGGAAGAGAACCTTCCAGAATTCATAGCATCGTCACAAGGTCAAATGGAGATAATGCAGATAGTTACTAACTAATGCAGTTAGTGGAAAGTAATCAAAAAGATCCGTGAATGTCTTCCAAACATTAGCATTCGCATACCTATTACCAAATGAAGAACATTTATTAACAATATATCACACAAAAGAAAAGGAAAAAATGTAAAAAAATTTCATCTAAAGATATCTAACAAGTTCTATATGACAAGAAGCATACAAAGAATCAAAATTGCACTTAGAATACGAAGTCTATAAAATAAAATCGGACTTCAGATGCAAAGTAAAGGCCAAATTAACAATAAACACCCACTATATACTTTTTGTCACTCTCAAACAGGTAACATACATTTTCTAATGAACATAGGCTCTCTTCACGTCGCCGCCCTTTTAGATCTTCATTACTATATTATCCCCCATTTTGAAATAAATTCACCAAAAAATTATGGTTCCATAGTACAAGACTTACTTATGATACTAGCAGAAAACTGTGATGTGGTCATTACTGTATTATGACAGGTCAAGAAAAAATTTCCGATTATAAGGTTTCAATACGAAAACGAAAGGAACTTTCATTACATGTTACAACATAGCTTTTCGTTGCAATAAACTTTACTGGAATTCCCATAATGCATTATAGCAATATATTCTACATTTACCAATGGAAAATTTTCAATTTCTAAGATTTTAAAACAAAAGGAAAAGGAATTCATCAGACAGACAGAAACCCAATAGTTTTGTCCCAACAGTGAAAGTGCATTCAGAATTCCCTCAACATATATTTAAGGACTATGGAACAAAATGCAAGAATTAAAGGACGTACTGTCGAGTTCTAATTTTTTCACATCAAAACTATACTTAGGGGGAGGCAAAGATATGACTTCTTTTCCTTAGCTATATTTCAGAGGAACAGATGAAAATGAAACAAAAAGTTGTGAAATTGCCACCAATATACCATTTGCTTCGTCAACAAAGCAAGCCTCCCATCTAAATAGTCTCTTATTGAACATAACAAAACAAACAAGAAAGTAATTAATAAGAAAGAGTTATGGTTAAAACTATTTACCATGCCATTATTATCATATATTCGCATTTTGCTAAAAAAATTTTATCAAACAGTTTTTACCTAAGATTGAAATCAATCCGTAAGAAGTCTCCATTAGAACTCTGGTCAACAATAATTGATGTGGAGGTACACACTCTCAAATAATCATTTAGTTCCTGAATATGAAAGCATAGTGAGAAAACAGAGAGAGAACAATATATTTACCGAATGCAAACCAATATTTTCTGAAAAAATATATCTAGAACGGAATAAGTATTCATTATTCATAACAAATATATCTATGCATAAATCCAATGATGATTGGTCCTGAAGGAATCAACTTCCTACCATTCCAAAAAGAAGGACCATGGAAAAAAAGGCTATAAGTGATAACCCAACGCCTGATAAAAATACTTCAGTTTTCTTTATCATCCATAAAATGATAAAAATTGAATGGTGTTTGTAATGGCAAACAGGTTGATTGGCAATGCAGATATTCCACCAAATGATAATATAACAAAATAATAGATCTTATAGGATATTGAGTATATTAGCCCACCATCACAACAATTATTTGAAATTTAGTCCTAAAACGTCTAGAACGAGTGCCTGGACAGAGATATCATTTATAACTACAAGTTCAGTTTTCTTTAGGACCACAATGAACCGCATGAACAACTACATTGTTTTTACTAATAATAATTCACATTGTATAGAAGTAATCTCTCTCTTGACATCCTATATAAGTAATAAAATGATATTTCCATATAGCTTTAGCCCTCTTCATTTTCACTCTACCAGTTAACAAGTTAACTAGATCCTCTTAAGAACACACCAAGCACAGAATCAAGTAACATCTGCTGCATCCCACAATTCATCATCTGAGCATGACCAGCAAAAGAACGCATCTCATCCAAGAATAATTATAGAATGAACCCAAATATACCAGGAAAAAGATAAGACACAACAAAAACATTAGGGGGTTTTTATGGTAGAAAGCAATCCCAAAATTAGAAATTCATCAAATTGAAATTCATTAAATATCTTAAAAAAGAAATAGAAACTAGAGAAGCAATGACATTATAGCATCAGTCAGTATTGTTTTTCTAGCACGTTCCCACTACAAAATCTAAACAAATTATCTGTTTCAGGCACTGGCGGAGACAGAGGGGGGCCATACTGGGCCCCAGTCCACCCCTGTCTCTGCCCACAGTCAAGGAAAAAATTAAAAAAAAAAATTTTAAGCTTTGGGCCCAAGTCTATTTGAAGTTGGGCTGGCGGCAATGACTTGGGCTTGGGGGACAATAAATTTTGGACCCAAGAAGAAACAAAAGCCTCAAAACAAAGCTAGGACTAAAATTTCTAAAACCATCATCACTTGATATGATTTAGAATTTAGACTTTAGATAATGATATAATGTAAATGCTAATTGACTTATATTGGTTGAGTTGAATAAAAATTATGATTGAAGTAATAAAATTTAGACTTTAGATAATGAAATAATGTAAAAAATCGTAGCGTTCAGTTTACTTTTAGGTTTTGAGTTATTGAACAATATTTTGTAATGCACTTGAGTTTTTTTAGTATTTTCAAAAATTCATATTTATATATGACTTTTTTTTGAGTTTTCGTTCCGGCTCCCCCCTCCCTTCCGTGCTGGCTACGCCATTGGTTTCAGGTACAATTATATTAGACTATGAAATTATAATAGAAGTAAATGAGAAAGATTCACACAAATTAGTCATGTAAAATATTAAAAAACAGTACAAGTAAAAAGGCATATCATTCATAAGATGCGAAATAAATTCACGTACTATTGACATTTGGTATATGGTGTCAACTTTCAATCCCAAATTCAAATCAAATTAATTTGAATTAAAATTTGCTTCGAGACCAAAATCAAATAATTTACTTTTACATTTTTAGAATTTTTGGGCTCCAGTTCGCTACTTGAAAATAAAAGCAAACAAACAAACTTAATAAACTCATACATATCAGCAACAAACCATTTGTGGCCTCCACACATTCAGTACAAACATAACGCACACAAATTGACGAATGCATAATCATACAAACACATCCACATGTATACCTTTTAAAAAAAAAATACAAACATAAAAAATAAAAACTGGCAAATGTATACCACTAACTCCGTAACAACAGAGTATTCAGTAAAAATTTTATAAAATTAAAATCCTTGTTCTCCAAAAATGTAAAAACCTAGTATTCACAATCACACCAGAGCATACATATAAGTGACTTTAAAGGATGGTGTAAATAAAACAAAAAGAGCATAATTGGATTGAAATTTAACAGAATCATTACGAAAATAAAAGAGAATTACTCGGATAGCTAAACGGAGAAGCAAAGCGAGGCACTCGGCTAGCTGAGAACGGCGATCCCGCAGCTTCTGGAAGAGTTTGAAAGATGGCAACCCTTTAGGTGTTTCCCTCGGGTTTACAGCTGTTCCGACTCGACCAGATGAAGGCAGACCCAAAAAAAATTAGAAAAAGACCTTCGGTGGCTGAATAAGACAGCACCGAACGTGAGATTGGGGGAGAGAGCTGTGAGAGAGAAAGGGCAAAGCGAAAGTTGTGCGCGGGGGGAGAGTGAAGAGAGGGTGAGATGAGGAACGAGGAGAGAGAGAGAGAGAACCAAACCGGAATGTGGATTGAGAGCGGTAGAAGACGGCGGTCGAGAGGGCTGACGGCGTTAGGACGGAATGACATCCGAGACGGACGTACCGTTACATTTTTTGATAAATAGAGTGTTGAATCCACAAAAACTCAATCTACTAAATTTCACTTTAGTTAATCTCAACTTTAAATAAAAATACACAATAAAATTTGATAAGTAATTTTAGAGGAAAAATAAAAACTAAATAATAAAATAAATAAAATTATTCACCAATATTAACACACAAAAGCACTAGGATACCTGAATCCACCACTATTTTCACAATAAATCCTTAGCACTCGCCCTCACACGTTCTAGTCTAGGGTTGAAAATCAATAATCTTAATTTATTCTAAAGCCTCTCACAATGATCATCTAAATCTATACTCATATGTGAGGTCAATTATCTCTAATTAACTTTCGCACATAAGGCATACATTCATTCACTTTGATTATTATCTAACAAATTCATAGAGTATAATAGTATCTATCTATTATAGGATCCTATGTTATTCACTACCATATACTAAACTCATGAAAAATCTCTCTAAAACAACATGAATCATAAAGCTCATTTTAATAGTGATCAAACATCAAAGTAAAATGAGAGAATAATGAACAATCAACCAAAACAAGAAAACTAGAACAAAAGCAATACCAAGCACATTGAATTAATCATAAAAATGGAGTTTCATCGTTAACCCTAACACAAAATAATTAACCTATCATGTTAAGAAAAAGAAAATAACAATAAATATTGATATTCAAAACTTAAAGGGGACGAATTTAAAATATATTCCACATGTTTTTTTTCCTCCATGTGAAGTCCCTTTCCCACGGCTCTTTTAATTCCCTTCGACCTCTCCTAGGCCCTCTCCTGGACTTCCTCTTCAATTCCTCTAAATCAATGAATTTGGGCTCAAAAGCCCAAATTCCTTCGTACACCTTTGCGATTTTTTTTCTTTTTTTTTCAACTCTTAATCACACGACAAACATTCGTCTTCGTTTCTTTCTCAACTTTAGTCCATAATTTCCTAAAAAGGTGAATTGATCATTTTTCCTTTTTTTTCTTCATTTACTTTAGAATCAGGTTTAATCCTAAAATAAATAAAAACATACAAAATTAAGTAGAAAATCAACGAAAACAAATGATAAACCTAGTTTTAATAGCCTAAGATAAGTGTAAAATTACACTTATCAAATTTCCACATACTTAAACCATTGTTCGCCCTCGAACAATAAAAATTAAAACAGATAACTATACACAAAAAGAACAAAAATAATATATCGGAAATAATCTTGTCAACTTTTCAACTCATATTATCTGTCATATGGCATAAAACATTGCCACAAAAAGCAAACTTGTCCAATGCTCAACTAAATAATGTGCACAATCAAATCCACCATCATACATATTTGATCAGGCATCTCAAATCACAATAGTCTAATATATCCTTACTCTTTCGTGACAGGCTCATATTCTCCAAACTTTTTTTAATCTTTCACATCTCAATGAAGTACAAAGTTGGTTTAGGTCTTGCCGTAAAATTGCTAACTTAGTCAATGAGGATTCTCCTAATTTTAAGATCTCCAACCTTCCCAACATCTACTAGACAGTCAAACCTACGAGTTATCTGCATCCCCAAAATTGAAAATTGCAACCTTGCATTTACTATTCTCACTCTTTTTTCCTTTTTTTTTGTCACATCATTTTCCCTTTTTCTCCCTCCCTCTAAATTTTCTCAATTCTTTTTCTTTTTTTTTCTGAATAGCCTTATATATCTTATGTACAATTCATCTCTTTAATGGGCTTTTTATATGACCCTTGTAGCGAGTTTTGGATCGATGACTCCCAGTTCAGTTGACTCGGGGTACCAGGTTTAAAAGACCCCGAAGGACTTAATTGCTCGATTCACACAGGCTTCGAAGAGTGACCAATACACATCGAAGACTATTTTTTCCCCTTTTCTTTTTCCGAACCTAATATATGCAAGACTTAAAATAGAGATGAGATCACCAGCATCTGGTCATTGCCTAGTTTCTATTGGTTAGCCGAAAACACTCTACACAATTTTTTCAACATACGGAATCCACACCAACCTTACTAGTATTCTCAAGGTTTAACCTCCCCCAAACTTAGACTTAAATATGTTTAGCAAATAAAAACAAAGAAAGGGTAAGGTATTCTAGTTTTTTTCTTTGACTAATATTTACTAAATCATTCACATAATCAAAGTACAAATTATAGTGACTTATGCCAATTAAAGAACATATCGAACATGCACAAATAATTTTAGCGAAGAAGTTCATGTAGCAATGCTTCATTCCAAATAATGGACAATATAAGATAAAATATAATCAATCTCACCAACATGCAAGACAATCAAATACGCAAACAAACTCTTTTTTTTTCTTTTTCCAAAGTTTTGATTTCTTTTTTTTTTTTTTAAGTTTTCTATTTTTTGCGCAATAAAATTTACATAATGAACCCGACTCTCAACAAAGTTGAGCAACAAAAATTTAAAACATCCTACCCCCACACTCAAAGTATACATTGTACTTAATGTATTAAATAAGAATAAATAAGATAGGGTTAAGATACTCCCTGTGTAGAGTTTGAAGAATTCGAGAAAAGAAGATAGGACTTGTTACGCTTCTCCTTTGCATGCCTTGGAAACTTTCAACTTCCTCTGGTGTGTGAATTCCTTCTCAATTGGCTTTGTACCTATATTGATAAGTAAAATACATATAAAGATAATAGGTAAAATCAATGATCATATAACATTGAGTATAAAGTGGTGTGCACTCCCAACATATACTCAATTTTTGATTAAAACCACGAATCAATTAAATTACCACTAGAGCTCAAACATGCCTCACTATAAGTAGAGAGGAACAAAGTATGTGAACCATGCTCAAGATATGAAGAAAATTCAATCCATACATCCAAATTTTATAAAAGATACAAAAAAATGAAATTTTGAACACAAACCTACCAAGCATCTTCGACCAAACAAAATATGAGGAAGTCTTGAAGTATTATCAAGTGATATTCTGGATTATAAAGGTATTAATGTTGATCTAGTTCTCTGTAAAATTTTAAGTCAAACAGAGGTCGTCTGTGCTAGACGATGAGGGGCCGTATTTAGTATAAAATAGGGGACGAATCTGCGACAGCTGGATTCAAGCTCGAGTAACAAGCCAAAATTTTGAAATTCCCCAAATTATCTTTTGACACAAGAATGTACACACATTGGTCTAGCTCTCCACAAAATTTCAAGTCAAATAGAGGTTGTTTGAGCTAGACAATGGATGGCTGAAGTTGGCTGTAGTATGGGAGGAAAAGTAGGCCGCGGCTGGCCACGGTTTGCAAACTGAGGTTTGCGTCGGGCTACAGAAAGTTATAGGCCGCGCTCGGGTGCAGTTTGCATGCTGCTTCAGGTGAGGTTCGTCCTTTTTCCCTTTTTTTGGTGGTAAACAAACGTCCGATGTTTAAAATGAATACGATGAATATTATGAGTCTTTAAGTGAGGCTAAGAAATATATGCTAGGTATTATGAAAGATAAGTAGGAATTAAACGTGTCTAAAACTAATGCAATTCTCGAACTTAAATGCAATGCAAAAATTAAAAAAAAAAAAAAAAAAGATAAGGGATAGAGAATGGTTGCCTCCCATTAAGCGCTTATTTATAGTCACTAGATGTTTCACCCCGTGCATTGCACGGGCAAAAGAACATAAATTAAAAAACTTAGGGCAGAAAAGAAAGACAAAGTCCCAATCATTTTTCCAGTATAATATTAAACTTAAAGTTTCTTTTTTTCTGTTGAAGGGAAAAAAATTATTCTGATTGTATTTTTAATTATTTTTAATTAAAAAATAAATATTAAAGTAATTATATTTTAAAAAAACATAATATAGAATTAGCAATTAATTTTCCACAAAATATAATATAAGTATGATTAATTAATTTCCATGGAAATAATAGTGGGAATGTACAATTTATGTAACTATACTTACGAAAAAAGGGAGGAAAAAACCAATGAAACCACAGCCCGTTAAATTTGGCTTTTCATAGATTTAAAATATGTAAAGCAAGCTAATTCGAGGATTGTTTTTCCTTTTTATGAAAAGAATTAATTCGAGAATTACTGAAGCATGCTTTAAAAAATTTGAAATGTTTATTATAATATTTTTAGTAAGAGTAGTATATGTGTGTATATGTCATAGGAGGGGGAGAGAGAAGGAGAGAGATTCATAATTTTAATTCATATGTAATAAAATAATTAATTGTCGGCAGATGGATGGTAAACAAATAAAGTAAATTGTCAAAAAAAAGGAAAAAATTTCTTCATGGCACAAAAGGTAGAGCGGTCATCCAAACTAAAAGTGCAATTCAAACCCAAACATAACACAAAATCCAATTGAAACCGACAATTGGAGTATATCTCTTTTCTTGGTTTTTAATTTTAGGTCAAGAAAAAAGATTAATTAAGAAAATATAAAAAAATTAATTCAAATATTCGTGAAAAAATTAATTCAAATAAGAAATTAAAGATACATGAAGAGTTAAGAAAAAAAAGTCTTACACCGAAAACCTAAAAGTAGAAACCATGAAAACAGATTAAAGAATAAAAAGAATAATAATTCAAATCAACAATAAAAAATAAGAGAAGAGAAATATTATGATATTTGGATTTAATGTAAGATTGAAGCTATAATTGAATGAAGATTAGATGATAAGGTAAAAGAAAAAATTAACAAAAATTAAAAATCAGATTGGATCAGTATAAATTTTGAAAAGTAAAAGATAAATAAGATACAATAAAGAAGATAATTCAGGAAAAAATAAAAATATATAATTTCACAGATGACGTCATTGTGACGTAATCAAAATCCTTATGAAATCAGACTATTGGCGGGAAAAGCCATACCAGACAAACTTCTCCTATTATTAATAAATAGATTAGCTTGACTATTTAGCTATCCACATCAAGAAACTTTAAATGACGCTCTTGACAACTTGCCGAACATGCCAATATTGCCTTTGATTGTTTTTATGATTAAGTTCAAAGTTTTGATGTTGTCCTTCTCAAAGTCATATGACTTGAGTTGACCGTTCGACTCGAATTTATATATGTACAATTCAACCAACTCATCAGACGTAATGACGAAATCAGTTGAACTATCAAATTTGTAAGACAACTTGTTGTTGACTTCAATTTCATTGCTCATCACTTCTTTATGTTCATTAACTGAAATTACATTTTTCCCCTCAACCTGGTCGTTTTTCGTAGATAGTCCGTTGTTCTTTTCTACTTCTTCCATCGTGGCACAGGTTAATTCAATTACTTCATGACTTTCCTTAGCCCACTTCTTCACCTCACTTTCAGCAAACCTGCGGTAATCAAACATAAGTTCTAAAAATTTATTAAGGTCACCTAACGGTGGTTTCGATTGACTGGTGTATTTGAATTGTTGATAAATTGAATGTTCCTTCCAAGTCGAATATGTTCATTCTGCTTCAATGGGCATAACTAATGACATGGGCATATGGTACTTATCGACTCCATGAAGTTCTAAACATTCACACATCTTAGCCCTTTGCTCATTGAGGAAGTTAGCAAGAAGCTTATCTTCCTCGTCGATGTCGCTAAAGTCTTGATACCCTTTCATTTTGTTGATCTCCTAATTTTTCTTTGTTTCCTGACAGCAATACAATACAAAAAAAAAATGGATCAACTAGAAAAATATAAGGGGAAAAAAATAAAAATTAAACTAAAATCAACTAAAGCAAAAACAAGTAGAAAATTCAGTCTTCGGCAATGGTGCCAAAAACTTGTTGTCGATTTTATCCCGCAATTGGACGGATTGTTTGACACACCCTACACCTAGTACCTCTAACTTACTAGAAGTGTGACGTGCGCCGACGTTCCGATCTAATTAAAAGCTAGAATTTACCGTCGAGGCTCGTGAACATACTAATTATTCTAGAAAAATTTTGACAGCATCTCCTTTATTTTATTAACAAAACCAACCTACATAACTTTCAATAAACACACTAACCCCACACGATATATGATAAATGCCATCATTCAAGAAATCATACTTTCCACAAGAATAAATATACTAACCCAATTACCATTCACACATACTCCCAATACAATATGCATGAATAATCTTAACCAGTGCAACTTTATGATTCATAAGATTGACAAATCTTATAACAATAAATTTCATTACGTGGTGGCCTAATTTTCAAAAATAGCAGGCTCGACAATAATGTGTTGCCCAAACTCTGATTACTTCTTGAAAGAAAAATCATTTAGGAAAACACATGAGCTAACTAGCCTAGTGAGTGGAGTTTTTATAAATAAACATACTTTCAAAGGTTGAAATATAACTCTTGCAACATCTTGAACAAAATGTTCAAATTCATTTGGGAGTTTCATGACTTTATATATTAATCTAGCATAACATAAACCTTTATGGAATCATTATATGTTGGAAAACACCATGATTATCATTTCACTTTATAATCATCATAGAATTCATTAGAAAACATCATGAATATCATTCATTTAACAATCATCGTGAAATTTTCCCCAAAGAGTATCCAATATCACATGATCATGATATCAAGTCATACGCACGTAGACATCGTAAATCATGTATCAACTCAAACATCCTTTAAAATCATAAAATATCATCTCATTTAAAAATATGTAGGAACTTTTGTAAAGAAGTATCATCTTTCGTGGACTTTCATGAAAATACATGCTCCTCATAGCAAACTTGCTTGAAATCAAGGCATAAATCATTCATCATTTGAGTTTCTAATGAAATCATATCCTTGAAAACACTTAACATTACATTCGTTAAATTTCATAAACTTTTCAGATGAAAGAATACAATTTTCATAGAAATTCATATAGGTATTCTTTACCATGAATTGCATGGCACCATGTAAAACTATAACATAAGAAACTTCGTTTTAAGAAAATAGAGAAAGTTCCACTCACCGGCTAATAGTCATATACATGTAGCTCCTTTCATGTTTTCTGTAATATAACATGAAGACTCTTAAATTTCAATTCTTTTCCTCATAAGATCTTGCCCAAATAATTTTATTTTCATAACTTTAAAATCATTCAATTCATTCATTTTCCCCTTTTCTTCATTCACTTATTTCATGTCCTAACTTACATAGTTTTTCTCAATATAATACATCAATCTATTATATTAATACATATTTACTCTTTAAGTCATATCTCATTTCTTTCCTTTAAATTCATTTCTTTGGCTAAATAGAGTTGCCCCCACAATGTAATTGCTCATGACGTCACTTATTCTTACAATTATTATAGGGTCATACTTTTTAAATCTCAACAACACTTTTAATAAACTTCTTTTATCTCACAAATCACACATAACTTAGTTCTCTATACATCTCTTCCTCATTCTCATTTATTTTTCTTTGTAACATATTTTACTAATTAAAAATTCTCTACTTAAACTAAGGTTCATAAATATAAAAATTTCCTTTGGAATACAAATTCCATATTTCATTAAATTCTTAAGGCTTTTTCGTCCTTCAATTAGACATATGGTTATCCCTCTTATATAATTATTCTAGACTTTATTACATCGAAGTAATTATAATAATATCGAATATTTAAAATCTCAAGTATCCACTAAAATACCAACACTCACTCTTCCCCTTAAAACATAAATTCTTAGCCTTCAATAAAATTTCTTACGCTTGCTTTTAAATATTAAGCCATTCATTTCTTTTATTAAATCTCACTTCACCATATTTGTCCATTACCATAATATCACACCATACAACCATAACACTAATTTATATAAAAGTTTCAATTTACTTACTCTATATAAAAGTTCATCTTTATACTAATCAACTAAAATTTCTTATACTAACATCATCAACCTCAAATTCCATAGCCAAATAAATGCCACTAAATCGCGTAGTAATTAATATTACAACCTAATATGCATCTTCATAAAAACTCCATCAAGCCTAACAAATTTATATTCTTAATTTAAACTTATATTCACCAACTCATTATTTCGCCTTTATTAAATCAATATTTACATACTTGATTTCATAAAATCGCATTAACTTCATAGCATTTCACTTTAGATCCAAAACACCATTCTATATCAATTAATTCATGAATTCTAAGATTACAAACCCAATGCTCAATTTCATGAAAATCTTTATTTTATAGTCCCAAATAACACTTCATTCAATTTCCACTTCAACTTTTCCTCCTTAAACTATAATTTCATATTATTTCCAAAAACACTATAATTTCATAAACTAACTTTACATAACCTTTCATATGATATTAGGCTTTGTATGATTCTAGCTTATTGTCTAAGAATAATTTTACACCACTTAATCATATAGAAAACTAAATCATCAACAACTACTCAATTCTCTAAAATTTCTTAATCTTAGAAGAAATTAAACCTTAAAATTTACATTATATCAAGGCTTAAAGGTGAGTATTACTTATATTTATTGATATTTCCTTGGTTTTCTTCTTCAATTCTCCAAAATTTCCTTCCTTTTTTCGGTCACAGGACATTCGGCAGAGTCACTGCCTTTGCTTTCATTTTCTTTTCATTCCTTATTTGTCTTTTGTTTTCTTTGTATAATAGAGACACACACATATTATATTATAGATGATGCCAATTGGGTCCAAGTTGCACGAGAACTTTCTGGACCCAATTTGATTCTTTGTTTGTTTTTTTTTTCACTTTAACACTTTAATCCTTAATTTTATATGTGTATTTAGTTGAGTCCCCATTTTCCCTTTATCACATGGAACGAAAGTGTAATAGAGAAATTGGATTGTCACATTGTTAACAAGTAATATAGTGTTAAATAGAGTGTCAAATTCCACAAAGACTGAATCTACTAAGTTTCAATTTAATTAATCTCAACGTTAAATAAAAACACAAAATAAAATTTGATAAGTAATTTTAAAGGGAAAATAAAAGCTAGATAATAAAATAAATAAAATTATTCACAAATATGGACACACAAAAGCAATAGGATCTCCGAATCCACCACCGTTTCCACAATCAATCCTTAGCACTCGGCCTCACACGTTCCAGTATAGGGTTGAAAATCAATAATCCTAATTTATTCGAAAGCCTCTATCGACGGTCGTCCAAATCTATACCCATATGCTACCATGTGCTAAACTCATAAAGAATTTCTCGAAAACAACATGAATCACAAAACTCAATTTAATGGTGATCAAACATCAAATTGGAATAAGAGAATAATGAACAATCAACCTAAACAAGAAAACTAAAACAAAAGCAATAACAAGCACTTTGAATTAATCATAAAAATGGGGTTTCATCGTTAATCCTAGCACAAAATAATTAGTCTATCATGTTAAGGAAAAGAAAACAACAATAAATATTGGAATTCAAAACTTGAAGGAGACGAATTCACGATATATTCTACATGTTTCTTTTCTTCCATGCGTCGTCGCTTTGCGGCGGCTCTTTTTTCTTCCCTTCGACCTCTCCTCGGCCCTCTCCCGGATGTCCTCTTCAATTCCTCTAAATCAATGAATTTGGGCTTAAAAGCCCAAATTCCTTCATGTACACTTTTGCGATTTTTTTTCTTTTTTTTTCAACTCTTAATTGCACGACAAACATTCGTTTTCGCTTTCTCAACTTTAGTCCATAATCTCCTATTTGAATTAATCATTTTTCCTTTTTTCTTCATTTACTTCAAAATCGGGTTTAATCTTAAAATAAATAAAAACATACAAAATTAAGTAGATAATCGAAGAAAACAAATGATAAAAGTCTAGTTTTAATAGCCTAAAATGAGTGTAAAATTGCATTTATCACACTCCCTATAGTCGGGGATGATTATTATTATTACTACTACTGCTGCTAGTAGATTTCTACTTGCGTGTTGTACAAGTAGAGTCATAGAGAAATTTCATATATAAAATGTAGCGTAATTGTATTTATTAGGGTTCACAAAGAAACTAGTACACGGCCTGTATGCAGTTTTCCCCAACGCAATCTAAAAAAATTCCACGAATCCCGTAGTGGATAAGTCTGGCGACTCAACAATAGTGCATAATTGACTTCTCATATGGTGGATTTGATCTATAGTTAAGCGGCAATATATTCCAAAAGGTTCGAAGAGGGAACACGTATAAGAGTATATAACCAACTCACCGTTTGTATAACCTATTCATATTAGTGAAGCGGCTGGATGTATAAGAGAAATGCTTGTTTATGAGACCTTAGTCAGGTTGCATAGGAGAATCAACCTATCAGCACGGAAGAGCATGGTATCGATACCTCTCTTTAAATATGTATAATACGCTAGCTAGTAGTAATATTTTATATTTTAACTGTTTCCAAGAGCACATTACATATGTTAATGTAAAAAAATTAAGATTATAAATTTTATTCATGAGACTTTATTTGAATAATAAACACATATAGGTGTTTCCTATATACAATTAGGAGAAGCATTTAAAAGATATTTCATTAGTAAGGTGTGCAATGAACAAAGAAAATTGAGATCAAAATTTATTGTTTAATGAAATTGAGCATTATGGGTCTCTATTATAGAATTTAACTACTCACTTTGGGTAACCTATAATAACATCAATGGATTATTAGTTGAATTTTAAACTAATTTTATCGAATGCGTTCAAGTCCTACAATTTATGGTTAGATAATTGAAATCAAAGATCATTAAGAAATGTTACATAATCAAAAGATTATAGTACATGTAATCTGTAGCAATTTAAATATTAAGGAAATATGTACAGACATCCCTTTAACCCATTGCAAAATAACCAAATATTTATTGGTATATATCAATAGTGGAAGATAGCAATATGAATATAGTGGTTATCAAAAGTAATAAAAAGGTATGTTTAAAAACACAACTATTATTTTTACTATTTGAAATAATAAAAAATGGAAATAATTTATAGAACATACAGTTGTAGAGGATCTTATAAAATAGGTATGAACAATTGTAATAATGGAACTATAAATACTTTCCCACAAGACTTAATACAAAATATATAAAAGGAAATTTGACTTATATTCGAGAAACTTACAGAAAATACTCAACCATTCTTGATTCTCCGTAGGTTGTTGCTTTTTATCGACTTTACACAAATCATCCTAATTTGATAAACCTTCCAAGTAATAATATAAATATCTAAGTTGCGTAATTTAATGTTCTTCAAAATTATATAACTTCATGAAGTCTTGAATATTAACACCAATTCCTTTTCCATTATATTTTTAAAACCTATGTCATCAGAGTAGTTATTTAGATCAGTAGCACTCGTGCGATGCACATAATGAACCACCAACAAATTAGAATAGAAATATAACAATAATTGTAGAGTGACAATGAAATTAAGACGCACACATGCAATACTTCAAGTCAACAATTTTATTTGAATACTAAAAGATGTTATTTATTTCAACTAATATAAATTTTGAAAATATCTTTAAATGCAATATTTACAGCAGTAGAATTGTTTGATCCGCATTTTTATCAATAATTTGCATTGACATTTTTAGTCAAGGACATAAAACCTATTTCGTATAATAGAAAATTTTGAAGGCTAGTATTTGGGGATAATCTTTGATTTGAAGAAGCAAATAGAATATATTTGACATAGGAAATTATCTTTTATCGCAATCTCCTCTACGCGATAGAGTCGTTGTAGTATAAACATGAATTCAATTATAGTTTTTAATGTTGACTCAGTCATTCACCTGCTAACTAGACGAGGTTAATGGGTTTCTAGTTTATCCAGTGGGCTATTGCTAACTCATTTGCCAATTTAAATATATGTAGTTAATAAAAATATTTTTTTAAGTGAAAATACGAGAGGATAGTGATATATACGAAATTGTTAACCAAACCTAAAAAAAAGGAAGAAAAAGAGAGACAGAAAGTTCTCAAAATGGTTTAAAATCATGATATACTTCTTAACATATAGATCATGAGAGTAATCCTTAGCCATTAGATTTTTAACAATTTTTTTATGATAACTGACAACCAACCGAGCCTTGCACGAGTTTTGATTTAGAAAATTATCTTTGATTGCGATCTGTTATGCACGATATAGTCATTGTAGAGTAAATATAAACTCAACTATAGTTTTTTAATATTGACTCGGTCATTGACCCAGTGACTGTACTAGGTTAATAGGTTTCTAGTTCAACTGGTGAGTCACTGCCAACTCAGTTGTCAATTCAATTCTACGTGGTTAATAATAATATTTTTTTCGAATGGAAACGCACAAGAATAGTAGTAGGTAAATGAAAATTGTTAACAAAAAAAAAGTTGGTACAATGGTTTAAAATATACTTCTTAACATGTAGGTTATAAGTGCAATCATTAACTATTAGATTTGTAAAAAAAAATTTATGAAAAGTGACAACTGGATGCCCATTGGTGTGGAATATATGACATTATCATTATAAACAGGCTTTAGGCGGAAAAATAACAAATTGTACTGGACAACTATCATTTAATATATTATTATTAAACAAATAGTGTCACTTTCTTTCTTTTTATATTTCTAATCTTTTTTCTTTTAGTTTTCTAAAACAAAAAATGACGCTCGAAGTGTCAAAACCAAGTATTACCTATAGGCACACCTAGACGTAACAATACATCATAAAGCATAGTCATAAATGAGTGCAAACTAAAAAGGCACAAAGAGTGAAATGCGAGCTTTAAGTGCTTAGAGCATCTACAATAGAGTTGTTAAATGAATAATGCAATTTATCTAGACTGAAGTCTGGTCTCTAGTCTAATTGCTAGCTATTTTCATATTGGTTACCGAATAAATCAATGCTCTTATATATTTATACATCTTTATCCATCCCCCAATGTAGTAATGCCTACTATTTCCGGTCTAGATAAATAACATCACTCTTGTTAAATTTACATTGTCACATAAGCAAAAAGTTAGAGTTTAATTGATTGTTAAATGTCATATCAACATTTTAAATTTAATCATTAATTATTACTACACTGGAGATGTTAAATTGAATATATTAAATGTGTTAAATTTAATTACAAACAAAAGTTATTGGTTAGTTTTTAAATTTTATTTCCCCAAAGTTCTTAGTCAACTGTTACCACTATAAATTAAATATACAAGTAAATGAAATAGTGTCATTTTGGTTGTTAAAAAATTGTTAAATTTATTAACAGCAAAATTAACTTTGCGTTAAAAAGGATTTTTTTAACAATTTTGTTAACATCAATATTGTAGCTATATTTTTTAATTGTTAACTAACGTATGTCTTTAAAACTTGATTTAACTCTATTGTGGATGCTCTTACATTCACTTTTTAAAATACCTTTTTTTTAATTTTAATTATTATTATTATTTTGGCGAATTGTAGTCCATCATCATAGTATAATGTCCAAGTTTGAATGTCAAGGTGACATGAAAAAAGAGAGAACTCAACACAATATGTTGAGAATGTCTATTAAACTATGAGAAAAACATAAAAAATATAGAGGTACGGTAAACTTTATCAAACAATGACTCAAAATAAGAATACTTATGAAATGATTATGAAAAACTTCATCAAACAATGACTCAAATTCTTATGAAATGATTATGAAAAATTTGAAATACAAATGCTTTAACAATTGCAATTGTGTTTTTACACCCTTTATCAGGATTCAATTCCCTACAATCTCCCAGTAATATTCACAGAAAAAAAAACTTATAATTTATCAAAAAGACTTATAAGTAATTAACTTTATAGATGCATGCATAAGATAATGTCTGGGTCAACTACCGCGAATTCAAATTATTCAAATATAAATTTTAGTTACAATATTTTATTATTTCCTTAAAAGTGCCTTTGCAATCTGCTACAAATATGCATCACGCATGGATACAAGTCTACAATAAAAAGAACAAACCTCATACAAAAGAATCAAACATGAGACCTCTAAATCCTATGGCTCAAACAAGCCCCATAACTAAGGAGATTATGTCACACCTGCCGATGAATTTCGTTTAACAGAAGAGAACCATTTAAAATTACTTTGCCATTGGAGTTTTAATAAGGGATGAGAATAGTGCGTATGGGGCTGTTTTGCAGAAAAAAGGAAAGGAAAACCTACCATGGAATTGGCTGAAGCTTATGGAATTCTTGAAGGATTGCGGTTTGCGCAGAAGCATCATCTGAAAATTTCTGAAGCTGAATCATACTGTTTGAGGCAAGTGAAAAGTTTTAAAATTTTTATCGCTAATTCCGAATTTCACCCATTGGCGTAGATTTTCAGTGAAATTAGAGTGTGCATGGCAAATATGGATTGTGGCACGTGTAACTTTCTTCACTTATCATTTTTCAAGTTGTTGGTTGACAAATGTAGCTTTTTTTTTAAAGTGATGTAATTCGTTATGATATGGAATGAATATAGCAAATCCCTTTAAAAAAAAAAAGCTCAATATACTAAACTGGTCAAATAAAATATAATCATTTGCTTATGCTAATAATGCATTGTTTTTAATATGTTTCATATTTATACCTGATTTAAAAACGTTAGAAACAAAGAAGAAAAAGGAAAAAGAAAGAGCGTATAAAAACGAGAGAGACAGTATCTTAAAAAATTAAAGAGAAAAATAAATAAAAATAAAATAATTGCTTATTTTCTTCCAAATGCCACCAAGGGCAAAAATCTCATCTCATCTTTTTCTTTCTCATGTCATTTTTAATTGTCATTGTCGATAAAACCTTCGGTGCTCCAGCTCAGTCAAGAACTTACATGTAGATTTTAGAGTCTTAATTTGTTATTTAATTTGAGTCCTAACGCCTACATATAGATTTTTAATTGG
Source organism: Nyctanthes arbor-tristis (assembly GCA_963692815.1). Lineage (NCBI taxonomy): Eukaryota > Viridiplantae > Streptophyta > Magnoliopsida > Lamiales > Oleaceae > Nyctanthes > Nyctanthes arbor-tristis. Next base: position 9,429 of record CAVNYN010210481.1, on the reverse strand, counting down.
TCAAGAGCACTGAGTGCTCAGTGCTCCCGGTGCAGTGTTTTACCTTCATTGTCAATTTTAAAGATTAAGTATGTCTATCATTTGTGAATTTTGTTTAAGTCTCACAACCAAATTTCTCAACATATTTAGAGGGGAAAAAAGTGAAATTGCAAATTTATGCGGTGAAGATCAAATCCTTGATTCTTGAATCCAATTCTCGACCCTTAATGTTTTTTCCCTTTTTATGATGGCGTCCTTCACCTTTTACAAATATTCAAATATTTCAAATACAAAAAGAAGGCGAGCATGTTTGGCCACCTAAAAAGTTGATTCCCTTGTCTTAAAAAGTTTTGACCAGCTAACAGAAACGGGTATCATCAATGTTGACAACGCATAAAGACACGCTTCAATTGTTATTAAGATTATTCATTCTTTTCCATTTAAAAAAAATGATAATTCATTTTTTTACTACTATTATTAAAAGATTATTTGAAAAAACAATTTATTGAAGAAAAAAGGTTAAAAATAAGCAAAACAAAAAACAATCAAAGGTCTAAAGCTTTCAACTATATTTATATATTTATTAAAGAGTGGTACCCAAATATAATTTGTGATATTAATCAATATACAACTAATAAAATAAAAGACACCTTTTTCGAAGAGCAATTCTAGGAACATTTCAGGTTATACAATCACACTTACAAATGGTACAATTTGTCTATATATGAGCATGCCACATTAATCGTGCGGGTTACTGTGGTCTGCTGTCAATTAATAAGACGTATCTAGATGCACGTCATACAAACTTCTGACATCATTTATAACGTGCGACATCTAATTTTATATGATTTTTCATGTTAATACATGTTCATCATGAGTGACTGACCAAATCAAAATGGCAAATAGCGAACTTTCGTCTCAGAAGACCTATTTCCAATGGCAGAGGCAGGGAGGCCACCCAAATTGGATTTTTTTTCCTTTTTTTTGTAAAAAATAAAAATAAAAATTATATGTAAAGAGTTTAGTCATGTATACTATACAGCTCACCATTCCGTACTACTCGGCGCTTAGATTCGCCGTTGCCTACTTCCTCCACCACTCCACCACCATGTTCTAAATACATCTCACCACCAAAATGTTGATTTTCTACAAATTCACCGGACAACAAAAAAGTCAAATCAACACACAAATTTCGGCTCCCATATTCAACGACTTGCTTCATCTACTCCTCCATTGTACTCCATTCCCATCCGGCCGTTAAAATGACACATTACAGTTTTAACAAGATGACAAAATGAATGGTCAAATTGATCTCAACCCTCCGCTCCGTCACCATCTCAACTCTTAATCCCCTTTCACATTAACATCTTTCGATTCTAACCAGAGACGATAGAACAAACAGTCAAATTGAAACAACAAATCTGAACTCGTATCGAGCCTGCCCAACTACCTCTACTCCAATCCCCACCCTCCCCCTAACCCCACACCACCAAAATATACACAAATACTATTCTCAACCCACCACCAATTATTCCATTTAAAATATTCATATTATTCCCCACTCAACCCCCCCCCCACCAAAATCCTTATGTGCCTGTAATTGTTCAGTTATTATGCCATTAGACTCTGTTTTTCATGGACAAAGTTGAACCTCAAACTTTAACAATGGAAGATGAGCAAGAATCAGCAGCAGTAAAAGAATCCTCGTCGTCAGTTTCGGCCCACCACCTCGTGCTCCCACCTGGGTTGACTCAGGACGAGTTTGATGATCTCAAGCCGGCAGTCACTGAGTTCCACGTCTACCCAGTTAACTCGTCCGGCCAATGCACCTCCCTTCTCGCCCAACGCGTCCACGCGCCGGCCAAAACGGTCTGGTCTGTCGTCCGCTGCTTCGACAAGCCACACACCTACAAGCACTTTATCAAGAGCTGTAGCGTCAGGGAAGACTTCAGTATGACCATCGGTGACCTCCGGGATGTCACCATCATCTCCGGATTACCCGCCGCAACTAGCACCGAGAGGCTTGATATACTGGATGATGAGAGGTATTGACGTCTCTTTTAATGTTCTTTGTTTGGGGCCTTTCAGCTGCATTAAAGGATTTAGGATATATATATATATATATATATTTGCAGGCATGTTACTGGGTTCAGCATCATCGGCGGTGAGCATAGATTGAAGAATTATCGATCGGTGACGACAGTTCACGAGGTGGAACGTGACGGGAGGACCTGGACCGTTGTTTTGGAATCGTACGTTGTGGATATGCCAGAAGGGAATACTGAGGAGGACACTCGGCTTTTTGCAGATACTGTTGTGAAATTGAATCTTCAGAAATTGGCTTCTGTTTGTGAATCCATGGTGCGTGAAAATGGTAAGTGATCTTTCACCCCTGTACAATTTGAAAGTCATGGAAAAAGAGAACAGACAAGAAATGGATTTTTGCTTGATATGATTTGTGGGGGATTTTTTTTTCTTCCTTTGCATCGATGGATCAATTGAGCATTATTGATTTCAAGAATCTGCAAGAAATTTGAAGGTGAAAACGAAGATGAAGGTCTACATTGACTTGGTTTTGTGAAAATTTTCTGTTATAATTTGGATTATTTCTTCTGTTTGATTTCAATAATAGTTTGAAGTTCCATTTGGTGCTAAATTTGATTGCCATCTCTTGTTTCCTGATCATATTGAGTATTCCGTTTCATATATCTAGAAATGGCAGAGATAAGCAGAATGAATAGAATGGATAGAGTAACTGCAAAAGAATGATCTAAAAAGGATCTGGGTATCGACATGAGAAGGATAGGAAGTTCGAGAGTTGAACCGGGTGATAGGAGGAGAGTGTTCAAGAATGATCTGAGAAAGTGTCGAAAAAAATTACAGGAGTACCGATTACTTAGTACCCTCCTGACCAATCAAAGAATCCACACATGGGTTTTCGGCCCAAATTAGACAATAAATTAGGGTCAAGGAACGAACTGCCTCAAGGGTGAGTGTCCAAGAATGATATGTGGAAAAGTTCCGAAATGGACATTCTAAAGGGATACGGATTGAACTAGAGTCGAGCTTTTGGCATGTTTAGTCGATTATGAGGTTGTTTTTGTAATGACTCGCTCTATTTTGACATGATATTGTCCGCTTTGGGCCTAACTCACACGGTCGTGTGCTCTTCCGATCTCTCTCACCTAAAAGGCCTCATGTCGATGGAGTGGGTCTCTTGACATATAAACTGTCTTTCTTTCTTTACACAAGCGATGTGAGATTGAGGCTGTCACAATTACCCCACCTAAAGGGTTCAACGTTTTCGTTGGCCATATTTCTGGTTGGGCTCTGCTCTGATACTATCTGTAATGACCCGCTCCACTTTGACATGATATTGTCCGCTTTGGGCCTAGCTCACACGATTTTGCTCTTGGGCTCTCAACTAAAAGGCCTCATGTCAGAAGAAATGGGTCTCTTGACATATAAACTGGTCTCTTTTTTTCTACCTAAGCAATATGGGATTGAGACTGTCACAGTTTTAGATATTTTCAATTTCTAATACGCAAGAATAATCCAACAGCTTCTCTGGTTTTTTTTTTTTGTGGTTGAACTTGCTAGTTCCCTCTCAATCATGTCCAAAAATAGGTGAATAGCGGGGACCATTTGCTGCTCCAAATGAATGTTTGCAAGAATAGGACAGTGGGGTATGGATGTATCTTGCCTTTAAAGTCTCTTAAATTCCTCCATGCCTACTTCTAGCTTTCAATGTTTGTCTAATTTCTTTCCAAACAATAATGTCTCTCTTCTTGTATGTTACACTTCTTTAGGACATAAGTGGTCTTATAATACATGATGATAAAGAATGACGAGCATATGTGGTGAATTATTTCTTCGGGCATAGGTTAGATTTCGTTTGGTTCCTCTCTTTTTGCATTTCAACGATCAACTCGGAAAGTGCGTATGAAGTTAAATAGAGCAACTGATCTCTTGTAATATTAAGAACTGCAACTGATCTCTTGTGATAATTCTCAGCGACGAATATCTTGTACTTCTCGAGGACATCTTCAAGCGGTCTTGAATTATTTGGGAATTTGCTGTAACTTCTCAGTGATATCCTCCGAAATAAAAACTATGTATATGAACCTTGCTATTGAAGGTATGCAACCTCAAGGCGAATTTGAGTTGGTAGTTAAAGTTGATGACCATCTATTTTTTTCTTCCTACCGTTCTTTTTGAGCTCGAGTCCTTGAAACTTTTTTGAGTAGTGATTTCTTTATTTATTTATCACCATCCTAAAACTAATGCTAACCGTTCTCACCCTCTAAAAAGACACGGATTACACAAAAAACAACAAGTCAGATAGATAGTGTGGTATAATATTAACGGTTGATATGATTTGTAAATGTGGTCATGTCCTTGAATCAGCAGCTGCTATTATGTTACGTTACTATTTGTATCGTTGTATCACTAGATGTGATGTTTGAAACTCGCTCTCAAAAAAAGGTGGAAATGAGTTAAAATTAGGCATGAAAATGGCAAGATTCTCTTGTTCAGCTCCCCTAGTGTTGTCTTGTACCTCCCAATCTTGAGATATGAGGGTTGGTTACGTTACTCGATGCATATCCGTCAACTCGTATTCAATATTATCTTGAGATAATTTTCTTCTTACGCAAACCCGTCTTGTCTTATTCAATACTTATGTCTCGAGATAAGTTTCCCTGCAGATGGATATATCTCAAGTAATAAACATTAGCAAGAGTCAAATGTACCATACTTTTAAAGTGTTAAAAGGGAACATCGCCACGCTATGAGGTAGGGTGTAATAAACTAATAATAAATAAATATATCATTGACGGTCACAATTATTGAATATTGTCGATCGGCTCATCCAAGTTTGGTGGGTCCACCTTGTTAAGTAAAAAAAGCTTTGGGGGCTAGTAAGCAAAATGGAGATGTGTATAAATCCACGTTGATAGTTTGGTACAATTTGGATAAAAATAATGCTAACGTGTTTGACACTAATTTAAGTTACATTTAATGTATATTAAATGATAAGTGAAAATAAATAAATAAATTACCTACTTAATTCAACTTATCATTTAATGTCACATTGATATGGTGTCAAGTACCAGTAATACTAAATAATATTACTTTTTAAATAAATATCTGTTAAAAGCATGATACTCATGTCTCAACTTTCATTTATGATGACAGTATTTATTTACGATTTTTTAACATTTAACGTTGTATACATTATTCTCGGTGGATGTGTGCGACTAAAATGGTGCATTCTGTGAATCTTCAAGTTGATTGTTGTTCGTTAGATGGCTTTTTTTTTTTTTTTTTTCTTTGAAAGCCGTTACATGGCTTTTAACATTCATAATGGACATATTTTTTCTAGAAATTTTCAAATGGACAACATGCCCAAGTGAGCGTCTCTTGCCACGAAATGCGCCAACAGTGGGCCCCACACACGTCGGCCAGCCATGTGAGAGTTACTCTCGTTGGCACTGTGCTCATATTAAGAGGACTCTCACTTTTATTTTTTTTAAGCCGTCAAGTTTATATAATTGAAAATCTCTAAAATATAACTACAATTATATTTCATTTCCATTTTAACAAATGAGAATTATTGAATTATTACATATCCAAGTTTTAAAAGGTCATGTATGATGTCTACAATATGCAGTGTATAATAAAATTTAATTAATAATGCAGTAATTACTAAAGCGAATAGATTGCGGACCATATTTCCTAGAAGAATACGTTACATTTTAACTACTCAGGTATTGTCATATATCCTTGAGTGTATGGTATGCCCGAAAAAAAAATTCAAATAATAATTGCAGTAATGCTTCGTTAAAGCGAATTGGTTAGGGCCTTATTTCCCACAAGAATACGTTGAAGATGGTATTGCAAATCATTTAATAAATTGAGGACCAACAGCACAATTTTTCCAATGTTTTAACATTGTTATCAATGCAAAGCCAACTTGTATGGGTGAAGTTGACACTCCATTAAATGGCACCTTGACAAAAGGAAAGTGAGTATTCCAAACTTTCATTCCGTTCACATAAAAAAAAAAGTGGGAATATTCCGAGCACCTCTAATGTAAAAATGTTCACAGTGGACAGGCCATGCAAAAAAGATACTGTATATCAATATAAAATCTTTAAAAAGTGGGAATATCTTAATGCATATCATATAGTACTATATATTCATATGACATTATATGATGTCATACGATATAGTATTAAATCAATACTATTTATCAATCAACATCTTGTACTTCTTTGAGGACAAATGTATGGCACGATTTTTATATTATAAAAATGATTTAGCACTATATGTATATCATCATATAGTGTCATATGACTATGTGGTGTGCATGAAGAGCACACCACATGGCTGTGATTTCTCGTGTTACATATACCGATGCATGTCATATGATCACATGACATCATATGATGTCATACAATATAATGTTAGATGCATTATAGTGTCATACAGCCCATGTGGGATGCATTGGGGTACGCAACGTGATTGTGATTTCTCAATATAGTATATCTCAATGCACACCACATGATTATATGACATTATATGATGTCTAGAAATAATTATCATACTGTGATGTTGCATAATATCACTCATTGACACAAGCACATCATCAATTTCAAAAATCACATCTCATGTTAAACCACACTATTAGTCTAGTGCCGAATAGTGTCACATCATTTCTAATTTGATATAACATATATATAAATATAGATAGTTTCAAATCAGAACTAATATAATCTGTGTGTGTGTGTGTGTGACAGTACACTGTGCCAGATGAAATGTGAGAAACCACAGCCATTTGGCCAGCATGACACCATTGCATTTATTGAGTCAGTCATTTTTTAGCCCCCACTTTTCCGAGATGCTGTCAATAAGAGAATCACAAACTCGAATGTGATCCAACTGTTCAATCATTTGTTACATAACCCATCTATATAAAAGGATGTGATCCCACTTCGAAGTTAAAAAAAATTCTCTTGCAGTTCAAAAACATGGCCTTACATTGTTGGGTGGGAGACAAGTCATTGAATGAGAGGGTTTCACTGCATTGGTTAATTGCACCGCATAGGACGGTAAATCATCTCCTATTAAAAACACATTCTGCTCACCCACCCGCCACCAAAAAATAATAAAAAAATAAATAAAAAGAAAGAAGAAAGGAATCTTGATGAAATCAAATTTATATATAAAAAACGAAAAAGAAAAATGAATATCCCACTGCAAACAAGTTACATAAATTATCACAATTTGTAGAATCAATCTCACAGGTCAACTATGGCAAAATATAGAGAATACTAGAAGGTAGCTCACACGGTGCTGCTAAAGAATCACAAGATATATTTGAAATAAACATTCACATCCCTAAAACAGCCTATCCTCAATCAATCTAAAAAAGCACTTCCATGATTCTCTAGTGAATAACATTTCACCTCAAATGACGCTGGATACTGGACCAGGAGTAGCTCGGAATTTTGGAGGAGAAACGAACTGATATTCTCCTTCCTACATAGGCAATGAGGATATCCCGCAATCGCTTCTCCATAAATCCTAGCATCTGATCTCATAGGAACCGGCTTTCGTAATATAGCGAACCCACTCAACTGTGTTGTACCCGCTCTTTTCCCATACCTGCAAACAGACAGTAAGTGGAGCTGCATTCCAATAATCCTAGAAATCTTCCATGTATTATGTTAGGTATATACCTTAAGGAAACGAACCCGCAAGCCAGATGCTGTAAACATAGGAACCTGCGCCAAAAAGGGTGTAATTGGTTTATAAGTAGAAAAATGTTAAGAACCATGGTATCTGAGAGACGGGTGGCATCAGATTGAATTCACATAGATTTTGCCCTTGACCTTTATTTTTATAAAATGAAAAATAGATGGGGCAAAATGAAAATGCCATCATACTCCGACTCTTTCCTGGTCTTAAGTGAACCCTTTAGAACATCAAAGAACCAAGTGGATGATCTCCCATATGTCCTTTTTCCTTTATGAATACTTTGTCCTCCAGAAATGGGGGCAATAAAGTGGGTTTACAACTACAGCTTCTAGAAGTACTACAGATAAAATGATTTAGTACCTGAAATTCCATCTGGATTGGTGGTCGAGTCCAAGACTTCTTCTCTGTGATTGTGGAAATTAACTCCACTTCAGCACTCAAAGTTGGCTCCGTTTGTCCAGGAAATTTCCTTATCCTGCAAAGAACCCAGTATATAAAGATGGACTTACAAGAAACCAAGGAAGATGACGAAATGTTTCTAAATTATAATATATTGAGTAGAAGTATCAATAGATCAAATCCGTATATACATGGATGAAGTTAGCCATAAACTAACGGGTCTAAAACATGAAAGGAAAAAGTTTCTTTTTGGCTCATTCACCTGAAAACAAGATTATTCTTGTATTTTGGAAGATGTAAACGTTGATAAAAATTCTTTTAAACCTACAACCAACCTCTTTCTCCGTGTCTCACTCAAAGAACACTTCAAGTGTCCAATCTAATGCCACTTCAAAGCCAGTCTGAGAAGACAGGCAAGTATCCATCTTCAAATATGATTCTAACAACACAATTTTAATCTTTTGTCCAATTTTAGGATATGAGTGGGATCCAACTTTCAAAATGGTTTTCTTAGGGTGGCCCTGGTGATCGACCAATGTCATTGACAGTGATGATGGTATGATGGCTCGAACTTTTCCTTTTTCATTTCATGTGTTCTGGGAGTTGGGATGCTGAACGGATTGATAATATCAAGATTGATCCAATATTTATTTAATATTTATGACAGTTAATCTCTAAATACAAAACATATCCAAAATTGAGTAGCAGCAGCATGGCTCATAGTCCACATTTCCACATAATTAACGGTATTACAGCTGAATAAGCCGTTTAAGCAACGGTATCGTAGAATGAAATATCAACGGAAGTCTCCATTTCAAACTTTATTACTTTTAGAGGCTATATACGCATGACATCAGTAATAATTTCTGAGTACCATAAAGTCTCACAGTGATGATGTTCTGATTCTCAAAGACTGAGCAGGAGAAAACAGATTCTTTTGCTTTTAGACAGAATCATGCCATTTAAAACGATTAGCTAAGGATGTGCTTTTACAATAATATACATTCCAATCAAATTCAGCTATAGGGCAGGACAATGAAATCACTGGGTACAAAAAATATCTGGGCATTTATGCACCAGTGCAAACAAGAATTGATATGGCAATTAGAAATCAATGAATATGGATACAATTCTTTCATGCATGCATGCATGGCCCGAAATAAGCCTAAGGATTCATGCAAGGTGTTTTTTCGAGGACTATTATTGAATGGTATCATGCTGAAATGAAATTAACTGGGCTCAGATGATGCGATGTAATAAACTAATATATATTTAACACTTACTTCCAGA
>CAVNYN010210469.1:0-31892 GCA_963692815.1 Nyctanthes arbor-tristis | reverse complement strand
TTCACGGAAAATTGGGCATTTTTTTGCCATCATTACATTAGATATGTATTGATAGTTCAATGAACTTGATAAGAACTCGCCAGAATGAAAAAGTATTTTTGTGATCAACAGTCCCGTGGAGCATGATAGATCAGAAGTGTCTGTCTTGATCCTTACGTAACAACTATTTAATTAAAAGTAATAAAAATACAAAATAAATGAGAAAAATTAAAAATGAAAAAAAAAACAGAATAAATAGATCAATAGAGAGATGAAAAATTTGATCCTACATTGTCCGACCTGCAAATCGATTCAGTCCACCTCATACTGCTTTAGGTGGATCGTCAAATGCATCAATCTAGCCTACTGTCATCCCTAAATTCTCATCAATATATTTGTTTCAAATATAACCAAGATATGTTTTTTAAATTTGTACATATTTTTTATTTATCAATTTTTATTTCAATTTAAATTTAAGGGTATTATAGTCTTTTAAGTTAAAAGGTTAGAACGCATCAAAAAAGTGGAATTTGAGATTAGAATTGCCAAGTTTCAAAGGTTGAAGTTAGATCGCACAATAAGAAGAAACGTTAAGGTTAAATGACGCCAATTAGCCATTTATTAATTAATGTCTTTTCTTTAGAAAAAGAAAAATGTATATCCTTCCCATGTTATCAAATGTATTTTCTTGATTTTTCAATTAATTGGAACTGCATAGTAAAAACTTTACTGTCGTAGTCAACAATGTGTTGGAAAAGTTGCTTTTTTTTTTTTTAAAGACAATGTATTGGAAAATAAAAAAAGAACTCCAAATAAGAGGGGCAAATTATATCAATTTTTACTATATAACTAACATGGATTTCCTACCGAGCTAGCGTATCTATCACGTTTTTGTCATTTGTACAAAACATTGGGGCCTATCAATTTTCTCTCAAATTAAGTGTTGTTATGTGAACTCTATAAAATGAAACCCGCGTTAACTCTATGGAAAATTGACAAATTATATGAATTAATTAATTCTTGCCCATGGTGAATATATGAGGGGCGATTTTTTCAATTCCAAGTTTATAAGAGGCGTACCTTTTCTTTTTTGTTTTGGCTTTATTTATTTTTCATATATATCTTCACAAAGAAAACTTCAAGAAGAACAATGTAAAAATATTTTTGATTCAAAAAATGAAATCTCAGCAAAAACATCATGTTCTTAATTTATTCATAATAATATTTCACTCACCATACATATTTTAGGAGGGGGAGTAGGTAAATGAGAGGCCATATTTCTCTCCATTTTTTTCAGGTTTTTCTTGTCAGAAATAGATTTTTAACCTCAACGCTCTTTGACTTGGCGGGGAAAACTCAAATTTGAGTTTTTTCTTTTTTTTCCACATCGAAAATGATCTAAAGTGAAAAAATGATCATTTTTGGTAAAGCAATAGTCGGTATATGAGAGCAACCAATTTTACTAAGAGAATCACTCAAGACATTGTTGGCAAACAGTTTTCCACAAACCAATCTTGAGAAGAAAATGTTCAACATCAAATACACACGTGACACTTTTTTGTATTTGTACACGGTATGAACTTGAAATATAATGCAAATTTATAATGTAAGTCAATTATAATGTATGCCAAATGGACACATTAATTACATTTGAAATCCACGTGGCGTGTACTCATACACCCACATGAGATGAACATGAAGTGTCATAATGGCACGTTTTCTCAAATGTGGCATAAAACTACATCTATAACAAACATCTATGACACTTCCAATTGGGCTCGGCTATGATACCATCTGTAATGACTCGCTCTAATTTGACATGATATTGTTCGCTTTGGGCGAAACCCGCACGATTTTACGCTTAGACTTTTACCCAAAAGGCCTCATATCCTTCATTGACATCTTCATCTGGTATCGCCTCGTGGGCAGGCATCTCTTCATCTGGATCCTCTTGTGGGTTCTCTTCCAGGTCCTCCTCTGGGTCTTCCTCTTGATTTGCCTCTTGATTATGGGCTTCTTTTCGCTAGCGGAGGTCTTCTAAGCGGGGTTCAAAGACTAGTACTAATGTCTTACAGTAGAGATCGTATGAGAGATTTACTGTATCTTCAAAATAAAGATCTCATAGTATGCCCGTGGCAACACTATGTTCTAGTACGTCCAACGTGTCCATCAAATGGTGAACTGTGTCAATCTTATTTGTCTTAAAACTCCAGAGAATGGCTCTCTCCCTAGCCTCACGAAAACAGTAAACATGCTCGTCGATGGTTTCCTTAAGATTACAGACGAATTGTTCATATGCAATTCTAGTCACTCTAGCTACGTTAGGCTCTCCTCTGTGTGTCATGCCTGAGGAATACCATTTATGTAAGTCCAGTAGTTTAAGGTATTCTAATAACTTTTCACTGATTTACAAGGACTAAAATGAAAATATCCTTTCAAAACAAGGATATTTATTGACTACAAGTTATGCTCAAACTCATTTTCTAATCTTTGTTGAATGCCAATCTCTTATTTTTTGTTCTTGTACTTCACATAAAATCTTTATACATAAATATCTGAAAGGCATATAAAATTTATAAAACACTTAAACTACTTCTTACCTTGGAGCTGGTGGCAGGTCAACGGGCGAAGGCTACTAGAAGTTAAATTTAGAAATTGATATTTAAAGCCTTTTAAAATTCCAAATTATTTATTTATTTATTTTATTATTGAATTATAAATTGTTTAGACAAATTCTTTTATTACTTAGTAATCAAAATTTTCCGCATTTAATTATTTTCATATTAATTCCGATTTAAAGTTAATTTTAAAGATCAGAGAGCGTCCCAGTAGAGATGACAATTTAAACCGACCTAACCAAGAACTCGTGGGGCCCCGATTCGAATGGGGCGGGAAGAATCAGTTTGGGGCAAAACGGGTCGCAGGCCGGGGCGGGTCGGGGTCGACTTGAACTACCCCGCCCCGTTTAAATTAAAAAAAACTAAAAATAAATAATAAAATATGAAAAAATTAAAAACCTATATAAAAATATATGGAAAAAAATAAAAAATATATATAAAAATATAAATGGGTTAGTAAACGGGTCAAAACCCTGACCCGATCCGCTTGTGACCTGCCCCGAATTTTGATGGGTCGCGGGGCAGGGCAAGAAAAAGGTTTCGCTGGTCGGGGCGGAGAGGACCGGTTGCCATCCCTACGTCTCGAGCTTTCTGAATTCGGGGCGTTACAGTTTGGTATCAGAGCTGGTCTAAATTTCTGTAGACTTGCAAAATTTTTCTAAGATTTCCAAATATATTTTCGAGTAAAAAATTTTTAATAGCCCATCGCCATCATCTGCTCTGCTAACTCCGAGGTAAGAAGTAGTTTAAGTGTTTTATAGATTTTACATGCCTTTCAGATATGTATGTATAAAGATTTTATGTGAAGGACAAGAACAAAAAATAAGAGATTGACATTCAACAAAGATTAGAAAATGAGTTTGAGCAAAACTAGTAGTCAATAAATATATTTTTTTTGAAAGGATATTTTCATTTTAGTCCTCATAAATCATTGAGAAGTTATTAGAATACCCCAAACTAATTGGACTTACATAAATGGTATTCTCAGGCATGGCACACAAAGAAGAGCCTGAGGTAGCTAGGGTGACTAGAATTGCATATGAGCAATTTGTCCGTAATCCTGAAGAGACCGCCGATGAGCATGTTCATCGTTTTCGCGAGGCTAGGGAGAGAGCCATTCTCTCGGGGTTTTAAGACAAATGAGATTGACATAGTTCATCATTTGATGGACATGTTGGACGGACTAGAACATACTGTCACGGGCATACTATGATATCTTTATTTTGAAGATGCAGTAAATCTCTCCTACAATCTCTACTGTGAGACATTAGTAGCAACCTTAGAACCCCGCTTAGAAGACCTCCGCCAGCGAAAATAAGCTCGCAATCAAGAGGTAAATTAGGAGGAAGACCGGGGGGAGGACCCGGAACATGACCTATAAGAGGATCCAGACAAAGTGAAGCCTACCCACGAGGTGATACTAGATGAAAATGTCAACGAGGGATATGAGGCCTTTTGGGTAGAAGTCTAAAAGCAAAATCATGCGAGCTTGGCCTAAAACGGACAATATCATGTTAAAGTGGAGCGGGTCGTTATATAATTGAATTTGAAAATGACCTAACGTGTTATTAATATTCATTTCTAATTAAAAATATCAATTATTTGATTACTATTTTAAAAGATAAAGGCCAATATTAATGGGCAGCTGAAAGTGGACTCCATTTATGTTCCGTATGAGCGTGACTTGCCTCATTGCATATTGTCATAGCAGAATCAGTTATGATATGTATATATAATTTATGAGTAACTCTTTATCTGATGATCTATTTCCTTAATTAGCACTTATAGCTTTCTCATTTGCATTAACTTGATTCAATTTAAATATATTTAATTTTAAAAAATTATCAAAAATACGATTATATAAAATAAATAAATAAATAAATAAATATTATCGAAGTGCCTAATAATGAACCATATCCGGACAATTTGTCTTTAGGACTTAGATTAGACATAGAAAAAATTATTAAGTTCATTGTATCAACCTCTGTTTTTCTTTTCTTTTTTTCCTTTGTTAAATTATAAAATATTCCCTCTGTCCCACAAAGGTAATATGATACTTATTTTTACACAGATTAAGAATTGTTGGTTAATTTAATTGAAATATTAAATTTTACTTATATATTTTCCATATACACAGTTGAATATTAATTTTTTTTACTTATATATTTTCCATTTATACAGTCATGTCCCATTAATTGTTTTAAAATACTCAATTCATAGTTAGTTGACGTGGAGTAACAATAAAACATTAATTAGAAGTAATGAAAAATTAAGAGCAATTCTAGAGAGACATGTAAAAGTAACATTAATAAGTGACATTCTTATGTGGCGCACATTAATTGGGGGATGATTACATGACTATTTTTTACTATTCAATACAAGTGTGCCACATAAGAATATCACCTATTAATTTCCCTTTTTCATGTATCCCTAGAATTTTTAAAAAATTAAAGATTTGCTCAATATGATAAGTAGACTATCTTTTTAGAACAAACAAAAATAATATGCAGGACTATTTTTGTGGGACAGAAGAGTAGCATTTAAAAATGTAATGTTGAAAATTTTGTTGTACAGTAGTCTTACTAGTTTCAAAAAATGTTGCCCGGAATACCATTACTACAAAATAATTGAAAAAAAAAAAAGTTTGGGTATTACAAATTTATTTCTTTTTTTGGCCTAGATTTGAATACAATCCCGACTTCTACCGTCTCCAAATTGCACTAAAAACGATTAACTCAACAATTTTTCAAAAAAGGTCCCTTAATAAACCCAAAAACCAAAACCTCTCTATAGTCCATTCTCTAATGTCAACATCGTGCGCAATAATTATTTAATACACATATGGGTGCAGTAACCAAGGTTTTAAAAAGCGCAAGTCGTGAAAAATAGTTGAAATCGAGTATTTGAGTCTAGGTGTGTCTATGTGTACCACTGCGTTGATAAAGCACAAAGAGCGGTAAAATTTGAATTCCAAGTTACAAGTATAAACATCGTCTAAACAAGTTTTTTAGAATACCGGCCGTAGCGACACTCATATGTCCTACATGGCTGCAAGTATACCCACTATTTAGATACCTAAAATCATGTGACGTATAGCCACATGAGACATTAGTTGTCATACTGACACGCATATGGCATTCGTGTGTTAGAAAATATTAACAATGCCCGTTCTCCTCTTGCAATGTGTAAGACCGCGTTTGGCCAAGCTTAAATATAACACAAATAACTTTTCAATAAAATATTCTTTTCCGATAAATGATAAGACATCAGACGTATGATGCTATAGGCCCATATAGTGTGTTTAGATGTACGTCATGTGAGTTTAAATACATGTGGGTTCTCCATGCGACATGTACCCATGTGGCGTGTTTAAATGTACATCATATATATTTAGATACCCATGTGTTTTACCCATATAGCGTGCGTCTAAATATGTCGCATAGACGTATGACACTATAATAGTGTCATTCGTAGGACGCCATATCATTTCTCTTTCTTTTCCTTTCTGATAATAACCAAACAATGTTAAAGATATAAGAGTTGTGCTACATGAACAAAACCACATACAAAAAATATAACAAAATTGACACATGACACAATTCTATTTTTCAACACATCATATAACTTTTCTATCAACACCTTTCACATAATTACTTGTCAATTTTGTCATCTTTTTTGTATCACTTTTTGTCCATTTAGATTTTTCCAAGGTATAAATGATGACTTATCTATAGTATAGGTACTAAATTACTAATATATCCGCTACGAATAAGAGTTGGCTCGTGACGAGAAACTTTTTAAATTTCAAAATTTTTATATCAAGTTAAAGAAGATGTTTGCGAAATTGATCAAATGCCAGACGTCTAGCTGGATACGCCACCAGACGTTCTATGTGGCATGTTTTAATTAGTATAACCAACCTACTGTAGGATAACACACTTAAAACATGCCACGTATGACATCTGACGGCGTGGTGTGAATGGAACTCAGATGTTTGAGAAAATCTATTATAAGTTTATAACCAAAGATGGTTATAATAGAAAGAATTACTTCACAAAATCTAATAATTTTCTTCTCTTGTCAACCAATTAAAAATACATTGGATTTATCTACCATTCTAAATTTCAAATTTTAGATACATGACAACACCACATTTAACAATATATTTGATATGATGTGAACTCTCACATCATTTTAATCATTATCTCTACATGGCACAATCAAATGTTGACACCTATACAAAATTTGAATTTTAAATCCATTTAAAATCCCACTTTTTTTTTTTATTTGTTACCGAACAAAGCCTTTATATATATGTGTGACAACCTGGACTTTTAAGTCGGCTCAAACCAATTTGGGGTCCCCAAGAGTGCCCAAGCTCTTGCCGTATATGATAATGGTTTGCAGGGAGGTTTGTTATTCTAGAAACTAAAAAAGCACAAATTGCTATATGATATGATAAGTGTGGATTTGCACACTTATTTTAGCTTTTAAATGAGTAAATTATTAATTAATTGAGTGAATTTCTACTTACAATTGTGTAAATTTCACCTTTGTATTTAAAAATCACCAATTGGAAGAAAAGAAAGCACAAGAAGAGCAAAAGGACCAAAGATGCAAGAAAAAACGAAGCTTGAGGACCATTTTGAATGACTTTTGAAGTCTTTGCGCTCATTGGAGAAGAATTGGGTGAAAAGGGACTAAAGGTACAAGAAAAAATGATGCTGGGAGCCTAAATGAACATTCTGAAACGAAGGGCGTAAACAGCTCGTGCAGCGCATTCTACAACCTCACTATGAGCAACAGCAAAATCCCTTACAGCGAAAAGGTCGTAGAATGCATTCTACGACCTTTGCACGACCTATCCTATTACCACTCAAATTTTGATTGTTTGAGCCCCTTTTGTGCAAATTTGGAGAGTTTTGTGTCTTATAACCCTAAGAACATATTCTCCCATATAAATAGACTCTTTCTTCATTAATTAATTGAGTGAATTTCTACTTACAATTGTGTAAATTTCACCTTTGTATTTAAAAATCACCAATTGGAAGAAAAGAAAGCACAAGAAGAGCAAAAGGACCAAAGGTGCAAGAAAAAGCGAAGCTTGAGGACCATTTTGAATGACTTTTGAAGTCTTTGCGCTCATTGGAGAAGAATTGGGTGAAAAGGGACTAAAGGTACAAGAAAAAATGATGCTGGGAGCCTAAATGAACATTCTGAAACGAAGGGCGTAAACAGCTCGTGCAGCGCATTCTACAACCTCACTATGAGCAACAGCAAAATCCCTTACAGCGAAAAGGTCGTAGAATGCATTCTACGACCTTTGCACGACCTATCCTATTACCACTCAAATTTTGATTGTTTGAGCCCCTTTTGTGCAAATTTGGAGAGTTTTGTGTCTTATAACCCTAAGAACATATTCTCCCATATAAATAGACTCTTTCTTCATTAATTAATTGAGTGAATTTCTACTTACAATTGTGTAAATTTCACCTTTGTATTTAAAAATCACCAATTGGAAGAAAAGAAAGCACAAGAAGAGCAAAAGGACCAAAGGTGCAAGAAAAAGCGAAGCTTGAGGACCATTTTGAATGACTTTTGAAGTCTTTGCGCTCATTGGAGAAGAATTGGGTGAAAAGGGACTAAAGGTGCAAGAAAAAATGATGCTGGGAGCCTAAATGAACATTCTGAAACGAAGGGTGTAAACAGCTCGTGCAACGCATTCTACAACCTCACTATGAGCAACAGCAAAATCCCTTACAGCGAAAAGGTCGTAGAATGCATTCTACGACCTTTGCACGACCTATCCTATTACCACTCAAATTTTGATTGTTTGAGCCCATTTTGTGCAAATTTGGAGAGTTTTGTGTCTTATAACCCTAAGAACATATTCTCCCATATAAATAGACTCTTTCTTCATTGAAGAGGGTGTGTTCTTGGAGGCAAAAGCTAAGGCAAAGTAGAGAAGGAAGAAGAAGAAGAAAAACATTGGGATAAATCAAGATTTTGAGCTTCCAAACTTCAAGCATCCATCTAAGGGGAGGATTACGTTCTTAATCTTGTATTTCCTCTTTGTTTCTTTATTTGCAATGTATTTCATTGACTCTCTACTTTGTTCCCTTTTTGTAATGAGTTAGATACTTTGTTGTTGGGATTTTTGGTGTAGCATAACCAAGCTTAGTTAATATCAAGGCATGCTCTTATTGTTTTGTTGCTTGTTGTTATGTGCGGTTGTTATGACATTAAGTGTCGTTCATTTACTTGGCCAATAAATGATGTGTTGAGTGATTTGTATAGTTTTCGAAAGAAAAATATACATGTTAGACCAAGTAACAATCACCCTAAGTCTTATAGGAGATAGAAATATACTTCTAGCCCTAGGTGACCATTCAAGAATTTTCACGAACACTTAATGCAATTGGTTAGATTTCAATTGACACAGAGATATAGTAGGTCGATCCAATTAATTAAGGCTAATTTGACGCTCGAGAGAGGTAATTAGCTAAAATAGGAAAATCGGGTCTAACATAAACAACGAGTAATTTTCTTGTTAGCTTGTTAGTTTATTAATTAAGTAAGGTTAAATGAAACCAAGCATCTCAACTATCACATCCCTTTTATTATTACAACTCTACTTGCATATATTTCACTTAAGTTTCTTTCTTTTATGTGCTTATTTTCATATTTTTAAGTCAAAGAGCGATTTTAATTGTGTGTGTTTATTTTGTAATCTCAAACTAATTTAATTAGAATAATATCAAGTAACAACTCCTCGTGAGATCGACAAATCAGACTCTGCCCACTTTATTACTTGATACGACCTTGCACTTGTGATATTATTCACATCTTTGAGCTCATAACATGATACATGATACAATTCTCTACCACTTGCTTCTCCAATAATATATCATCCCACCTTAGTTACGCTTTTTCACCATTAAAAACTGGAATTAGCTTTAAATTATAATTAATAATATTAATTGTAGAATATTTGAATTGTGCTACATATATAAAATTTTTATACACGAGTTTTTACACACTCATGTGATAAAATATAACATTGTTTTTATCTATGATGTCTATGATGACTATCATATGAGCCGTATAAAAGTGCTTAAAAATGGATACAAAAATTGTGTACAAGTAGAAAATTCAAAATATTTTTTCCATAATGTAATTGTAAAGGGTAATTTACACCTGACATCCTTAACATTTTATCGTTTAATCAATCCCGTCTCTAACCTTTATTTTTGGTTTCCTCGGTCTCCAACCTTCAGGAAAATCTCTCCATAATTCCCACTAATGGTTTCAATCCGTTTTTGACCGTTAAATCTTTATAAAATGATACTTTTAACCTTAGATTGTAATTAAACAAAAGAAAAAGGGGAAAAATAAAAAACTACTCCCTCCATCCCGTAAAAAACATTGTTCTTCTATAAAAACAGATCCGGTCCAATTTGGAACCAGATCTACCGCGTTAGTGCCACATGGAAAGTGATGGGGCCCATAATTTTATAAAAACAAAACTAGATCTCGTCCTCCCTAAACCTCTAAATTACTGAAAATCAACAGTAAAGCTCTCTGCCTCTCGAAGCTCCCCCACCAGATTCACCGTTTTCTGTTCGATAGTCGTCATCGTCGACGCTACCGCCGTGGACGGAAGAGAGCACGACGACTGCCCGTGGCTGTAGATTGCTCTCATTACTCTTCGTTGTCGTCGGTGACGCTAAGTACTTAGGCTTAGAATCAGCGCTAAGCCTCTTCTTGACGGGTTCGTGATTGCAAGCTTCGGTTATGGGTTTTCTCCATGGCCTCTCTGGCAACCATTGGGCGAAATATGTGGTGCAAACCTGGGTTCCCTTTGATACTTCCATGGAAAGCTTGGGTTCGCACATCATTAACAACAAACATTTAGGCAAAACCAGTTTTTCCTTTCCCTTGTCGGGTTCTGCAATACTCGTTTCTTGATTCTCCGCTTGTTTCATTTCTGATTCAGTGGGTGTTGGTGGTACTATTATCTGTTCTTCATCTTCTGGATATGCTTTTTCTTCATCTTCTTTACTGGGTTCAGAGACTGTAGTGTCTCATGCGCTTCAGTCTCCACTATCAATTCCTCTTCTGGTTCTTGGTTGCTTGCAGTTTCTTGTTCATCCGAGTCTGTAGATAGAGATGAAGAGGAAACTGGGTTTTCTTCTATTTGTTCCTTATCTTCAACTGGGCAATAATCTGCAGTTTCTTGATCCAATAGAGTTTCAAATGAGGACATATTTGACTCCACATGTCCCTCAGTCTCATCCTCTGCTTCTTGTTCTGTTTCTTTTACTGCTGCATATGTACTGATAATTTGTACTTCTAGTTCTTGATTTCCTTCCTCACGTCTGCCATTTCTACGGCCAAGTTAGTTTCTTCTCCGGATGTGGTAAATTTGGGAGGTAGACGCATAATGGTTAATGGGAATAAGGAGGATTTGGGCGATTTTGAAACTGGAAGTGGGTCCATCACTTAGGCTGACTGTGTGACCATATCAGCAGATCTGGATCCTAATTTCTTAGAAAACTCCATAAAAATACAAAATATCAATCTTTCATATAGATTAAAAAATATGATTTAATGTGGTTAGAAATACAAAATTTATTATAATTACTTCTTTAATATACCCTTATTCAATATTGAAGCACTCTTGTATTTAGTAACATATTCATTAAATAGACTAAGAACATATTTGAAAAAGAAATTAATTGTTCACCCTCATTTATATAAATTGATTATAATTTGGGATAAATAAAAATAAAAACTGAGCCTATTGTTATGGGACGAAGGGTGTAATATTTTAAGATTCTAAATGGCAATCCTTCTGGCTTCTTTTCCCCTAGCCTTTTAAACTCACATACAAACAGAGGCTAAACTAGCTCACACACAAATAGAGACTAAACTAACACTGATTTTCCCTACTCCACTGGAGATTATTTTAGAGAGAGAAAATGAGAGAGAAGAAGAGAGAGAAATAGAGGGGAAAATGCGAAAGCAAAGATCTAGGTCATTAATACGTGTCCCCGTACAAGAACAGATGTATACAGGTAAGTATTTAGAATTTTAAAATATTACTTTTTATTTATTTTTTTGTTTAATTAGATTGTAATGGTAAAAATGTCATTTACAAACATTTAACGGTCAAAATAGATGAAAGCAGTTAGTAAGGACTTGAGGATATTTTTTTTACAAGTTGGGGACCCAAGAAACTAGAAATAAAGGTTGTGGAAGAGATTGATTAAAAGTTAAAAAGTTCGGGACGATATGTGTAAATTACCCCAATGTAAAATTCTGTTTTCTTGCAGCTGGTGGGTCCGCAGGTAGTTGCTGTTGGACAGACAAGAAAAATGCAGATATATTATTATCCAACAAAAAGCAATAAATCGAAAATTCTTTTACTACAATTTTTTAAAGGGAGAAACCGAGCAGCCAGCAAATTTAGAGAGAGAAACACAGAAAAACAACAAGAAACCATTTGATTTACGCATACGACATAGATAGTATTGGAATTGTAAATACCATTTTGCAAAGTTGCAGTTTTGTTTCTGTAATTCTTTTGGAGAAAGGAACAGTAAGTTGTTGATTTGTACCAGAAGAAGTTGTTGAATCCTCTGAAGGGTGAAGGATTTCTGTTTTTGTTTATTGTTGTTGAGAAGCTCCGACTCAGAGAGGTGGTGCCGATCTAACTCGGTCAAAATTGGTCTATCTTTGTCTTGATGAGTGGAGAAGGAGCTGGAGATTGAGTCATTTAAATTTCAACTATGGTAAGTTTTTTGTGTGAAACGAATACAAACTTGCTGTTTTGATGTTTCATTGATTTTATTTTGACTTTATGGATCTTTGTTCAATCTGAAAATTAATCTGTAATTGTTTTGTATTGACATATTCTATTACGGGTTCAATTTGTGAAAAGGGTCTGTGGTTGTGAAAGCTGAAATGTGCTGATTGTTGAAGATGCATACAAATGGTAATTTTGATGAGAATTTGATCAAGTTTTTCTTTAGTTAATGATTGGGGGAAACATATAGTTCTCGGTTATGAAAAGAGTTGGTGCTCATAAAGGTTAGGGGGTTTAAGCCTTAAGGTGATACTTGTGGTTTTTTTTATTGTGCTCATTTATGGTGCTGTTTATTCGTACAGTTCTTCTAATTGGCTTGGCTATCAAATGTTATTCATGATAATGTAAACTTCAGCAAATTATAATAGTTAACTGCTTGCCTGATTTGAAAGTTCCTTAGCTGGCTCCTATTCAATGTTAATGAAACTATAATCAACTACATTTCTTAAATGCTTATGTTGGCACCTCAACTTAGTACCTAAGCACTACAACCAATCTCTATAATTAACAGAGCTTGTGAGTTCTTAGACATGCCTACTAGTAAGAGGATCGAGAAAAGATACACCTGATTGGCAAGTGGCGGTGTGGTTTATTTTAATTTCTTGTCTTATCTATAGATTATCCATTCTTGAAGTGATCTAATTTCTAGCGCAATAGATCTGTAATTAGTCTTTGGAATCGGAAGAATAAGTGAGCGTTATACTTTAAAAATGTTAACAAAAACCATGCCTGATGGAAATGAGGTAACAGGTAGCATTCGTAGAGAAAATGGCGACTTGCAGATAGACTTTTAAGCTTCATTTCTATTAGGATTGACAAATTGAATGCATATAGTTGAAAAGAGTAAGCAGTTTTCATTATACTTGAAGTTCCACTCCATCCACAACAAAATTTATGAAAGTATTAAAATTTCCTTTGGTTTAAGGCTTTCCATCCCTTCTAAAAGATTTAAAGTGTCATGTAAACATTTTCTGGTAGTTTGTCTAAGTCT
The DNA here is from genome assembly GCA_963692815.1 of Nyctanthes arbor-tristis. NCBI lineage: Eukaryota > Viridiplantae > Streptophyta > Magnoliopsida > Lamiales > Oleaceae > Nyctanthes > Nyctanthes arbor-tristis. The sequence goes on along the minus strand of CAVNYN010210469.1, from coordinate 18,436 downwards.
TTGTGGAAATTGACTTTCTACTGTTCCAGCCATTATGGTGATGGTTTCATTGATTATATTTGCAGTATATGATAATGTAGGGTAAGAACTAGAAGAATTTCAAAACTGAAATACTTGAGTCTCATCAGATGCAATATACACATACAGTGAGCACTCAAGGATCAAGAAGCATTCACTGAAGACAACTAGAATACTGAAAGCAGATCTGCTCTTTGCCAAAATTAAAAATTCTTCTGCAGATACATATATGATAATTGATATCTTCCCTTAAGTGGTCTTATTATCAGATCAAAATATGTAAGAAGAATCTAAATTCACTTGACTAATAAGATAGCTCAGCTATCCTTGATATTTTAATAAAATCCACTTTTGTTATCCTCATTAAATTTTAAATTGTTAAAATACCAAAACAAATATATATCAAAAATTGGAAAAATGTTATTGAATTAGTACTTCAATAAACACTACTCATATAGCTGAAAAAAGTGATATAACTTTATAAGTTTAACTAATCGGCCTCCAAAAAATTTTCAGCCTTACTTTCATTATGCCTTTAACTAAATTTGAATTTAGGATTTATTCTATCTTTGAATGTATATTACTTAAAAATGGAAAGGGAAATGCAGTATGTGGGCTTATGGCGTATATCAAAGCGAGCTTGTGTGTGCTATGAAATGTAGGAAGCATTCTGAGAATTTGATTTTAGAAAGGCATTCTTTTCTCTCACTTGATTAAGGGGATGTTTGATTCAATTTATGGTAGTTGATTTATAAAGAGAAATTATAAATAGGTGAAATGAGTGGTGTAGATTTAATAGAAGTTTGAAATTTGTGGTTATAAATGAGTAGTTGTCAAATCAATACTCAAATCAGTGGTAGGTGGGATTATAATGTGTTTTGTTAAAGAGTATCAAACAAGGGCTAAAACTTAGGAATCTGGGATTAAAATCATAATTGAGAATTGTTAAATCCTTACTTTTTGTTTGACCGATGGTGCTTTTCTGATGATGTTACATACATCAAGTCAGCTAAGGTCAAGATGCTTTTTATCTTAAAAAAAAAAAGCTCATAAAAATGTTATCATTTAATACAGTTATTTCTTTCTATAGTGGCTTATTAATAGGTACTTAAATGTTATCTGGGCTCCCCCCCCTTGTTTGTCTTCTTCTTCTCTTGGATTAAGATGTATTGGTTGCACATTGTTGGTCTCAGCTATGTTTTGGCAACATAATTAGCAGTTTGCTGTCTTGTGTCTAATGTAAATCTTCTTTGCTTTTTTTAGGCATCACGGGTTAACATTATTGCTGGATCTCATGTATGGGTTGAGGATCCAACCTTTGCATGGCTTGATGGAGAAGTATCCCAAATAGACGGTCAAGATGTTCATGTTCAAACTACAAATGGGAAAACCGTGAGTACTTTGTTGTTCTTATATTCATTTTTGTGTTGCACACATGGCTATGTAATAATTAAATTATTTCACATGGATCAATTTTCAAGAGACTTTCTCTAAATTAAAACTGTAGAATACTCAAAACTATGCAGGCAAACAGATCACTTTACTAATCATTCAGCTTGCAGATTCATGGTATCAAATATCATAAGGATTAAGGCTCACAATTAAATGCTTTTAATATCACTAGTCGTACTGAACATGCAATGCTCCTTACTTTTAGTGTTTAATTTTAGATCTTGTAAAAATTGTAAAATATGGTATATTACATGTCTTATTTTTCATGCAATTTTTGTGTTTTGTATTTATTTTCATACAATTTTTGTTGGTACATGTAGTTGGAACACTATTCCAACTAAAATTAAATTAATTAGAATTAGAGTAAATAAGTATTAGGAAATATTTTATTTGTTGTTATTTTCCTTTATAGTTAGACTTAGCGCATGTTTGCAAACTTATTTTAATGAGTTTTAATGAGAAATAAGAGAGACTGAGTGGGGTTGAATGGTGGAAATTTGTGATGTGATTGTTTTGACCAATTTTTATTTAAAATCAAAATTGATTTGCAAACATGGGCTTAAGTTTATTTGTAACACTATTTAAAAGGCTTTAGATCTAGATAAGGTACTTTATAAGAGCATTTCCAACGTGGAGGAGGAAACCCAGTTAGGTTTTCTCCCACCAATTCAAAGTGCGGGGGACAATTTTTTTTTTTTTTTTGGTTGGGGGGTAGGGGGTTGGTTTTTGGTGCAAAGGAGGTGCCAAATTTGGCCCCTCATTTACCTATTTTCTCCATCTTTTTCCTTTACCTCCCTCAGAGCATTTCTAGTGGTGGGTGAAAAAATCAAAATTCGGGTTCTTCTACCCAACATAAGCAAATAATGTATGGTTGGAAGGGAGGAAAAATCTATTTTGGAGGGGGAATTGGTCCCTTCTCTACTCAATTCCCCCACACTTTTTTGCCTAACAATATATGACACAACCGATTAAAGGTTCCAAATGTGTTTTCCACCCAAAATTTGCCCCTGAACATTATTTGAGAATAGGTTTTTCCTCCTAATCTTTTTCTCTTTTGTTTTTTTCCCCCTTTAGCATGTTCCCCTAACATCAGAATTGCTCTAACATTGAACATGCTCTAATTAAGCTAAAAGAAAATCATATATTGCTATGAAAAAGTAAGTTGTTAATGAAATATTAACTTATTTTCTTCTTTAGATAAATAAATATTAGCGCTTATAAACTAAGCTAGGTTCTCTATTTAATCAAATAAATGTCAAATGCTAAGTAATAATTAATTTTTCTAATTACAAACAGCAAAAAAGAATAAGTTTAATCAAGTGGTTCATGTATTCAAGCATTTAATTTCACTTATCATTTAATCCCACATTGGTTGCCACCTAAACTGGTGCCAAGCACAACTAGTGCTACATAGCATTATTCATAAAAAAATTGTTTAGTAATTAATAAGAATGAAAACAGATCTCTTATCAATTGAAAGAATAACCGATGTAAGGGCAACATACCCCCCTCCGCCCCACCCCCCTCCCAACAAGAAAAAAAAAAAAAGGAAAAAAAAAAAAGGAAAATATTATTCGTCAATGTATTATTAAAAAATTCATGGAATTCCAAATTCAACTCCTATCCCAATTTTTGCATATTTTAAAGCCTTGAAAATCCATAGACATTGATACTTCATCTTTCGTATCATTTCCAACTTCACATGCTCACGAGAATCCAAATCCATGGATAAATTTGTTTTAGAAGAAGCAACGCTGTATGCATTGCACCTGTTATCTTTAATCTTCTTCTTTGTATCACTAACAGTATCCAAATTTCATTGCTTGGCTTGCTATGGACAAAATGGATTCACAAACAATTTGAGCTAGTCATTCTATTTGTAATTGTCTTCTACCTTCGAGTGGGAGATGAGGTACAATCTATCCTATAGATAACGCTTAGACCTTATTTGATTCTCTTTATCAAATTCTCTTTATAATTTCACCTATTACTGATTTGACCACTAATTTGACAACTGCTCATTTATAATATCTACACCACTCATTTCACCTCATTATAATTTCTCATTATAAATCAATGTCAATAATGAGAATCAAACAGCCATTTAATGTGTCGTACGGTGTCATAGAGTACAAGTTAGCTGATTAATTCTTACGTACAACCATAAAACATAATACATTGTATAATTGCTATGGTCAAATACATTGGTTATAATAAACAATTTGGATTAAAACCTAAAAACGGTAATATTGAAATAATCTAATATGCTGTGGTAAAATTGTCCATAAAATGATTCTCATCTTATGGGACTTTTAATATGTTAAAAGATATTTGAAAAATGAGGTATAAGGCATGCATGTTGCACACTCAAATTGTCATCATTGGTGTTTGACTCAGTTTGTATGGGTATCTCAATGTTCTCTATGTGCATTTTCAATATTATTATGAATCCTGTAAGTTTATGTGGAAAAATATAATTTTTAAGCACATTAATATAATCTTTTGGAATAGGTGACAAGAGTAAAGGATTTATGTCTGAAATTGAATGAATGTGCGGTTTAATAATTGACTCAGAAATAAGGTATTTGCACTATGCAATTAGTGCAAGTTCATATGGGTTTGCCCCTCCCTTAGATCCCCCTTGTAGTGCTACCATAACAAAAGGAGGAAATTTTAAAAAGAAAAAGGGGGAAAAACTCATGGAAGGTGGTGAAAGTATTGATGATTTCATTAGATTATTTTAGGTTCTGGTGCTGATACCCCTTGAAAGTAATTATAGGAGTTCTTTCTCTGGATTTTGCAATATTTTCTGAGCTTGGAAGAGGAAAGATGTGTTGTTAAATCTTTCAGCAACTGATATATAACGATATGACAATGGACCTTAATTATATGGGAAGATACTTCCATGATTATAGTTTCTCAGCATAGCTGCAAGAGTGAATCAACAGGTGTAAGGGGCAAATTCTTTGGAGTGTTGTACCATGTACACCAAGGTAGAAAACTATTGGATCTTGATCAATGAATTTAAGGGACAAAAAGTTTCTTTTTCTGTATTGCAAAATTGTTCCCCTTCCAACTCACCAAATATTAAGTTTCTAGTTATTGAACCAGTTACTATGGAACTGACCTACTAAATCTTAGATTCCAGATACTCATATCCTCAAATTACTGAACTATTTATGTATGTTCAGTAAAAGCTTTTAATTTTAGTACTGATTTTGCAGAAGCATATCGGTCTACCTTCAATTTTTTTACACTTTTTAAGTTTTGAATTTCTGGGTTTAGAAACTATTTCACATATGGTTAGTTTGAAAGATATTCTGTGCCTATATAGTGTAGAAATCTTAACTTCCCTGATTGCAGGTTGTTGCAAATATCTCAAAAGTATTTCCAAAGGATACTGAAGCTCCTCCAGGAGGGGTAGATGACATGACTAAGCTCTCATATTTGCATGAACCTGGAGTTCTGCAAAATTTGGCTACCAGATATGAACTTAATGAAATATATGTAAGTATTCTGATTTTTATGCTGTGAATTTATTAGGCATGTTGCTTATTGCTCATTGGTATCTGTAAATTGTCATTTTTAATCAACAAAGAAATTTATTCCAATTGATAACTTAATTTTCTTTTCAGACCTACACTGGAAATATTTTGATTGCTATAAACCCCTTCCAAAGATTGCCTCATCTATATGATACTCACATGATGCAACAATACAAAGGAGCTGCCCTTGGAGAGCTCAGTCCTCATGTTTTTGCAATTGCAGATGTTGCTTACAGGTGAAAATGATTTAACAAATAAGATGCTGATCCTTTTATTTTATTTTTAGGTGATTTTTGCTTCATAAGGGGATGGCATGCATGTTAACATATTATTTTTGCTACCAGGGCAATGATTAATGACGGAAAGAGCAATTCCATTTTGGTTAGTGGAGAAAGTGGTGCTGGAAAAACGGAAACCACGAAAATGCTAATGAGATATCTCGCGTACTTGGGTGGTCATTCAGGAGTAGAAGGTCGGACAGTTGAACAGCAAGTTTTAGAAGTAAGATCTGAGATTTCTCTTACAGAGCTTACAGTTTACTCTAATTTGAGGGAGCAAATAATTCTTATACATGATCTTACTAAGACAATTGTTTCCACAACTGGTTTCTTCTGTAATGAATGACAGTCTAATCCAGTTCTTGAAGCATTTGGAAATGCTAAAACTGTGAGAAACAATAACTCCAGGTGACTCACTATGTAATTTGTTTTTGTTTATAAGTACGTATCTTTTTTGTCAAACTTTTGATGGAAATCTTTATTTGAGTTTGATTTTGTTTGTGGATTTCATCATGAAGTTCACTAAATAATTATTTTGGCGGTGGTGTCTTTGTGTAGTCGTTTTGGTAAATTTGTTGAGATACAATTTGGTAAAAATGGGAGGATATCTGGGGCAGCTATAAGAACTTACTTGCTGGAGAGATCTCGTGTTTGCCAGATTTCAGATCCTGAAAGGAACTACCACTGCTTCTATCTTCTATGTGCAGCACCACCTGAGGTAGTTATTCTACATTGTATTTGCAGTTTGGTCTTCAATTGCTATCAATATTTTATTTCTGTCCTATTGCTGGTGATGCTTATGTGCTTGAAATAAGATAAAGATTGTCATTATTATGTTCAGGAAAGAGAGAAATATAAACTGGGAAGCCCAGCATCATATCATTATCTTAACCAATCCAAGTGTTTGAACTTGATGGAGTAAGTGATGCCAAGGAATACCTTGCAACCAGACGGGCTATGGACGTAGTTGGAATCAGTGCGCTCTTCCGATCTGGTTAGCCTTTTCCAGAGAAGCCAGGTTTTTCCATACCTTATCAGTTAATTTTTACATTATCTTTTATATTTAACCTCAGTTCAAATCATTTCAGGAAGCAATTTTTAGGGTTGTAGCTGCAATTCTTCATCTAGGCAATATTGAATTTGCTAAAGGAAAGGAGATCGATTCTTCTGTGATTAAGGATGAGATATCTAGATTTCATCTTAATACCACTGCTGAATTGCTCAAGTAGGGTTAGTTTTTTGAATGGATATTTCTCTCTGCCAGATAAATGGAATTTGTAGGTGACAAATGTGATATAATAGGTGTGACCCCAAGAGCCTGGAAGATGCGCTTATTAAGCGTGTGATGGTGACGCCTGAGGAAGTTATTACCAGGACTCTTGATCCAGAAGCTGCTTTGGGTAGTAGGGATGCGTTGGCTAAAACTATATATTCTCGCCTGTTTGACTGGTAACGAAATGAATGTAGCTTCTGCTATCCAACTTGAATAAGCATATGAGACTATATTTCTCTAACATCTGTTTTCTGACATTTGTTGTCTAATGTCCTCAGGATTGTGGATAAAATAAATATCTCCATTGGGCAGGACCCAAATTCAAAAACAATAATAGGAGTTCTTGATATATATGGGTTTGACAGACGTGTGCTCTTCCGATCTAGCTCTTACCTAAATTTTTATATGCGTGCCAATCATGAGCTGGCTTTGCATTATGCTGATATGTTTTTACTGCAAAACAGTTTTGAGCAGTTCTGTATCAATTTCACCAATGAAAAACTGCAACAACATTTTAATCAGGTAATTTCTTTTTATTGTATAGTGCTGCTTACTCTTTGAATATAATGACTTGTCTCCTTATTCGAGATTCCTTTTTTTTATTTTTTTTTATTTTAATGGTTTCAGCATGTTTTTAAAATGGAACAAGAGGAGTATGAAAAAGAGAAGATACACTGGAGCTACATAGAGTTTGTTGATAATCAAGACGTGCTTGATCTGATTGAGAAGGTCTGTGAAAGCATGTCATTGTGTTTTTCTTTTTCTTTTTTCACTTCTTTCAGATCGGAAGAAGTGTTCTTCACGAAGTTATTCAATTTGTGTTATTTCATATTATTCTATTTCAGAACTTATCTGTCTCATATTGCATTTCCAGACTCTAAAAGCCAACTTGGTTAAACACTTTGCAGAAACCTGGAGGAATAATTGCACTCTTAGATGAAGCTTGGTATGCTAACTGATATTCTATCCTTGGCCACATTCCACGATTATGGAGTTTCATATATATTAAGATTTCTTTCACTGTATGAGTCTCAGCTCATGCAATGTTTTTCACTCATGTTGAATGAATATGAAATAGTGTTCTTGATTTTCCCTTTTCCCTTTCCATTTATATCTTTGAAGTTTCAGTTTTCCTCTTTTCATTTCGAGCAATTCTAGGGGGACATGAAACGGGGACATTATTAGGTGACATTCTCATGTGGCACACATTCATTGGGTGATGATTACATGGCTACTTTTTCATCATCCAATACAAGTGTGCCACATAAGAATGTCACCTAATAATGTCCCCTTTTCATGTCCCCCTAGAATTTCTCTTTCATTTATCTTTTGCATATTGTGGCATATTTACACTTGTACTGTTTTCTGTGGCAGTATGTTTCCAAGATCTACTCATGAGACATTTGCTCAGAAATTGTATCAGACCTTTGCAAAAAATAAGCGATTTATTAAGCCCAAGCTGTCACGCACAAATTTTACAATATCTCACTATGCTGGGGAGGTGATGACGTCTCAACCTTTTGCCCTAAGAGATTTTAGCAAAAACAAATGAACATATTTAATTTGTATTATATTATCTTGTACAATTGCAGGTAACTTATCTGGCAGATCTATTCCTGGATAAGAACAAAGATTATGTGGTAGCAGAACATCAAGATTTGTTAGTGGCTTCTAAGTGCACCTTTGTAGCTGGTTTATTTCCTCCAAGTCCTGAAGACTCATTGAAATCATCCAAATTTTCTTCCATCGGATCACGTTTTAAGGTATTGAATATCTCTCTACCTCAGGAATCTTGTTTTTGAATTTTCATTAGCTTAAGTATAAAACAACTTATAAAACTTTTGCAGTGCTAGGTTATCTGTTTGAGCTGAGTGATATGCCTAGTTGTCTAAAGTCAAAAGTAACTCTAATAAGACATTCAAAATTTACTCTAGTACAATTTCTCTTTTAATAAACTTGCCTGTCATTAGGTACATGTTAACAAAGGTAGATGTTAACAAGTTTAAGTTCATCTTGTTAACTCAGCTCGCAATTATGTAGAAATCATTAGCAAAAGGGAAAAGCAACTTAGAAATCTTTATAAATCGTGCTCTTTATGATGAATCGAGTATGAAGCTGGGACTTCTGATGGATAATCTAGCAAGAGAAAAATATGGATGCGGGTAAAAATATCTCATTACTTCTTCAGGACACATGATTAAGCCATTAATAGATTTGTGAAGGCTAAGATAACACTGATTTCCTCTAGTTTGCACTTCTGGTGTTTGAAATATATATAAGAGAGAGAGAGAGAGAGAGAGACACACACACACACACACCAATTCAAGAAGAATATGCCAGTTACACTACTTTCGTTGTGTGTTCATTTTCTTTTGAGTTTTGAACTACATTTTTTCCCTATAATTTGAGTTGAAATCAAGTTTCATTTATTTATTCAGATGTATTCTTGGAGGCAAGCAAATATGTTTATGATTGTTGGGACTTGGGATATTTTCTTTTGAATGAGAGCTATGTTTACTTCCTTGCAGCTACAACTACAATCTTTAATGGACACCTTGAGTTCAACGGAACCTCACTACATCAGATGTGTAAAGCCAAATAATGCCCTCAAGCCTGCTATTTTCGAGAATCTGAACATAATGCAGCAACTGCGATGTGGTGTAAGTGTGTTAGTGAAACATCATATTTATTGTAATTACCAGCTTGATCTGCTAAGACAAACTTTAAAATATTATTTTGATCTGAAATCAATCACTAGCACGATCTGTGCTTGAATAAGGACTGTCAGGAATTCCTCATTTTCCTTATGATTAAATATGTGCTGGAATTTTCTTTAAATCATTGTAGGGTGTGCTTGAAGCTATCAGAATCAGCTGTGCAGGATACCCCACTAGACGCCCATTTGATGAGTTTCTTCTCCGATTTGGGGTTCTTGCCCCAGAAGTTTTGGAAGGAAAGTGAGTAACTTCTTTTGTTTGTCTCACACATATGTATGTGTAGGGGCCACCTTTTTCTTGTCACTGTCTTCTTCTGTCATCAATTTTGCTTCATTTCTTCTTTTTGAATGAGCGGTGATATATTCTTGTGCAGCTATGAAGAGAAGGTTGCATGCCAGATGATTTTAGATAAAATGGGATTGAAGGGTTATCAGGTAAATTTAACTCTGATATTAGTTTGTTTAGTTGCATAACAGTTGCCAAATAGTGGGGCTTCAGAGAATGTTCATGCATGAGTGCTTCTCGTTACCTCTCTGAGCGGGCAACTTCCCACATGGGTTGCGGACATTAAAATATCGGATTGGTTAATATAACACATACACATCCACTTTTAACACTTACTTCAAATTTCAAATTTGGATATCCAATATGGGGTTTGTAGTACGTGCTCACCTTGCAGTCTCACGGCGGGCATCCATTGGTTTTTTTTCCCCTTAAAAAATCGATAGTTTCTCCATGCATAAGGAGCTTTCTCTCATTATGCTAATGAAATGACCTTTGAAATAGTATTTCCCCTATTTGCCCCTGCAAAACACGTTATAAGATATTGGTTGCTTTCATAAACCATTGGCGTTCTGCTATTTCATTTGCTATTTACCTGGAGGCCGTAATATATTTGATTGAATTCCATCAATTTTGGCATGCTGTATTCAGTTCGTTTTTTTATATTATGCCTGTGTTTGCAGTTAGGTAAGACAAAAGTATTTTTACGAGCTGGTCAAATGGCTGAGCTAGATACAAGGAGAGCAGAGGTTCTTGGAAATGCAGCGAGAACTATTCAAAGGCAAATACGTACACATATTGCTCGGAAGGAGTTCCTCTCATTACGCCGAGCAGCCATCCAGCTACAGTCATGTTGGCGAGGTATCTCTCCATGGTTATCCTTCAGACTTGGATAGTTTTTGACTCATTATTACTTGAAGAATAAGTACTGCTACATATGGAGAACAATGCACCAGTTATCATTATGTAAAAGATCTAATGATCTATCATCTATGGACACTTAAATAGAAAATTATTGAGATTGCAAGAAACTTTTTCCCTTTCATGGATTTGTTTATATGCCTTGTAAGATAGACAAGAATTTAAGTGGGCCAGCTAAATGCGAAGTGCGAGATTGCAATCTCCAGTCAATGTTGCATGAGGCTTCTATTATTGGTCATCTTGAATCTTTCTCAGATTGAAAAGCTTTTGCATTCCTTGGTCAGGCAGATTTTTATTTGCAACACATTGATATCCGTATTGTGTCTGTGTATAGGAGAATTGAGAAGATAATCCTTGCTGAGTGAAAATTTACTTACACGACCTGCTTGTATGAGGTTTTGTTAACTGTCTCATCTTGATTTGTAACTCTTGTGCTTCTTTTGTTTAGCTATTGTGGCATGCAGAATTTATGAGCAATTACATCGTGAAGCTGCAGCTCTGCATATTCAGAAAACTCTCCGGTGTTATATTGCTCGGAAATCCTACTTAACATTGTTGGATTCTGCTATTATATTGCAAACGTGGATGAGAGCAATGTCTGCTCGTAATGAATTCAGATTCAAGAAGCAGACAAAGGCTGCAATCAGAATTCAGGTGACAGAAAATTCCATTAAAGGTTTGGGTGAGCTCAGAGAAAGGGAGTAAATTCAGTACCAGTTTTGATTAATGACTTTGTTACTGGCTTGCAGGCTCACGTTCGTTTTCACAGAGATTATTCTTACTACAGAAGTCTTCAGAAGGCAGCTATTGTTACCCAATGTGGTTGGAGGCGACGGGTTGCTCAGAGAGAGCTCCGAAAGCTCAAAATGGTTCTAGCTCTATCCTTCATGTGTTTGCATCCCTGTGGAAATGGTTGTTTGTTTGCTTAATTATATTTTAACCTTGACTCAGGCTGCAAGGGAAACAGGAGCCTTGAAAGAAGCAAAAGACAAGTTAGAAAAGAAAGTAGAGGAGCTTACATGGCGCTTACAGTTTGAGAAACGATTGAGGGTAAATTTGTTTGGGAAGTCTCTCTCCGTTCTTTTTTTTTTTTTTTTTTTTTTGCTTTCTCATCGAGCATAGTTAAATTACTGAACTTTGTCCCTTTTGATGGTCCTTTTCTTGTTTGTAAAAATGCAGAGTGAGTTGGAAGAGACAAAAGCACAGGAAATTGCGAAGTTACAGGAGGCACTGCACTCAATGCAAATACAAGTAGAAGAAGCAAATGCTAGAGCAATAAAAGAAAGAGAGGCAGCACGGAAAGCAATTGAAGCAGCTTCTCCAGTCATTAAAGAGACCCCACCTATGGTTCAAGACACGGCAAAGATTGATGCATTAAAAGCTGAGGTCGAAAGTTTGAAGGTAAGAACCTTTTAATGGACTAGAATCTTTATTTAACTACAGAATGTGGATATACACTACTGTGTCACACAAGCAACTTCATATATTTCCATACTTTACTTCGTAAGCTACAGACAATCCTGAAGAGAACCAATTGCAGAACTCTTCACCTTCAGATATCCCCATAATGACATTTCCATTGTTAGATGTGCCAGAGACATTGTAACTCTTACTTAGCCTATAATCTGTGCATAGCTATTGAGTATTGTTCCCTTAAAATGGCATTGTATATGTATGCTTCTGATTGAGATATCCATGAGCATGTTTTCAAGTTTGGACAAACCCTCTGAAGTGTCTAATTTTATGTGTTCACAGTTGTGAAAAGGTTGAGACGCTAGTCACGACAGAACATAGAAATTGACCACAAAATCAATGGCATAACAAAGTTCATGAATTGTGCAGGCCTTGCTTCTACCACAAAAAAAGGCTGCAGAAGAGGCTAGGAAAGCTTGTGCAGATGCTGAGGCCAGAAATCTAGATCTGGTCAAAAAGCTTGAAGAAGCTGAAGGAAAAGTTCATCAGCTTCAAGATTCTGTACAAAGGTTTGTGTATATAAATTGGAATTGGAATTCTATGAAAATTATATTTCTTACTGAGTATACAGGAGGGGAACCTCGCAATGAGCTCATCTTTGTTTTTGCGGCTTCCTTTTTTGGATTATCTAGACTTAAATGTTGAAAATTCCAATGCAGTTGCCCTAAGTTCGAGCAGCAATTAAACATGCATCTATCTTCACTTAGTCTCTTTGCAGCTTTAGTTTGCAATCATGAAGCTGTCAGTTACTATACATTACAGAGACCTTTTCTATAAGCATCAAGTGTTTTATGCTCATGATAAAGAAATGCATGCTTTATCTTCAAAAAGTCATGTGCTTGCTTGCTGTTTAATTTGCTTTGCTTTAACTGTAAACAAATTATTTTTATTGATACATTGTGTCAAAAATAGCACAGATTACAGAATGTATATATTATAATTTTAATAAATTTAGGGTGTGTATGAAATTGATTCTTTTAGTGTCCGTTCTCTTTCAAATTCATTCTCAACCACATTCTTCTAAAAAAATCATTTTCACATTTCCTCAAACTACTTTTAACCACTCATTCTCCAAAAAAATCACTTTTCACATTATCAATTCTCAAAAAATCAATTTCATACGCACCCTAGAATTATTCTAACCCATAGATCGGAAGAGCGGGAACTAATTTCCTAATTATATTAATGCTATTATGCCATTACACCAAGGAGGGAATTAATTCCCATATATTCGTTAATTGTTGGTTATTGATTTGCAAATAGGAATGTCATATCTGTGCACATTATTTATATTAGAATCGCTTTCTTTCATCTCAGGCTGGAAGAAAAGCTATCCAACACTGAATCAGAGAATCAAGTACTTCGTCAACAAGCACTGACCATGTCACCTACAGGAAAGGCTATATCTGCTCGACCTAGGACAAAAACTTTTCAGGTAATGCTGATATGTGTGTGTATTTTCATAATGTTACTTTGCTCTCAGAGATGATATCATTTCCCTGGTGCAATACAGCGAACTTCGGAGAATGGAAATATGCACAATGAAGAAACAAAGCCTGTGCAGGTTTTAACACATTATCGCTTTAATGAGAGAAATGTCCAAAAAATTGAAAAATATAGCCTTGTCAGTGCTTATAGTCCATTGCTTGTTGTAGGATACGACCCTTGCTGTGGCAAGTCCCAAGGAGCCTGAATCTGAGGAAAAACCACAGAAGTCTCTTAATGAGAAGCAGCAAGTAAGTAAATGCATGGTATCTGTATAAAAACAGTATTATGGTGCATGCCTAAGATCATTGTAAATTTTACTGCAAAAAAATTTCTAGCTTTGATGTATCTGCTGTTTTCACAGGAAAACCAGGACCTGCTGATCAAATGTGTGTCACAAGATCTGGGATTTTCTGGTGGCAAACCAATTTCAGCATGTGTTATTTACAAATGTCTTCTTCACTGGCGATCATTCGAGGTGGAGAGGACAACTGTGTTTGACCGTATAATTCAAACCATAGCTTCAGCCGTTGAGGTAATTGGAATGGCTGTTGAGAATCATGAGCTTTATATACTTGCTGATACTTTGATTGTCTAATGTGCATATTTCTGAGTTAGCTTGAATAGGTTAGTCATTTTTATTTGAAGCTGCTGATTTCATATATTCTGCTGAAGGTCACTGATAATAATGATGTGTTAGCCTATTGGTTATGTAACACATCCACATTGTTGTTGCTGCTTCAACGCACCCTCAAAGCAAGTGGAGAGCTAGCTTGACCCCACAACGACGGAGGTCATCATCTGCTTCTCTATTTGGGAGGATGTCACAAGTATGTACTTTCTTTACTGTCACTTCCACCGTGACCTTCCTTTATGATCTTATTTCTCAAGCTTCTCTGTTCTACTTTTTCCTAATTTTCTTTAGGGATTGAGGGCGTCTCCACAGAGTGCTGGACGGTCATTTTTGAATGGTCGGATGCTTGGTAGACTTGATGACTTGCGTCAAGTTGAGGCCAAATATCCTGCTCTATTATTTAAACAGCAGCTCACTGCGTATCTGGAGAAGATTTATGGAATGATCAGAGATAATCTAAAGAAAGAGATTTCTCCTTTGCTTGGATTATGCATCCAGGTATATCCTGTAGCGCGTGCGCGCGCGTGTGTGTGAATAATGCTATATAACACCAGTTTAGGTGGCAACTAATGTGGCAGTGGATGATAAGTGAAACTGAATGCATAAATAACGGATCCACTTGATTCAGCTTATCATTTAGTGCTAGATTGATATGGTGCTAAGCACCAAACTCCTTCCACAGCTTCTTGTTCGCCTTGTCGAGCCATTACTCAGTTGTAGTAACAGGTCTTTACAAGCTCTGATATCACTTGAATCATTCTGATTCTTAAGGAAAAGAACCAGTGGTATTGCGATCTCCAAACACCGTTGGAGCCAAGATTTTTAAGGAAAATCTGGAAAAACTTGAGAATACTTGAAGAAGACTTGATAATTTTAATAATCAGAAAATAGGTTGCCTACAAATGTGGATTTTTGATTCTATATATACTACTAATGCATTGAATGCATATGAATCTATAATTGCTAATACAGTGAATAAATGAAACTTATTCTAAGAATTAACTCACTCTTATTTGCATAATTTAGTGACTTGTAATTTCCTAATTAAGTGACTCGTAACAGTAGATTTAATTTGCATCAAAGCATTAGCACATTGCCCCGGTTAATTAGTTACTTGAGATCCTTATGTGCAAATGACTACTATTAATTAGTATGAAAGTACCGACTTCTGTGCACTTAGTGGAATTGGAAATTTTCGTTGAAGAAGATATGTAAAAGACATACATGTGACACTTCCTAACAAGTTGTGCTTTTAGATTAGGGGGTGCAGCATAACTTTTCCCTGGACTTCTCATGACATTTTGGTTTATCAAAGAAAATGAAGAATTATCATTAATATTGTTTTCCAAACTAGAGCTTCAAATTTGTGTACATTTTTTCAATTGTATTTGTTCCTTTTTCTTTTCTTTCTTTTCCTTTTTCTTTTGGGTTGGGGGCAGGACCTGGTTGGGTGATACTAAAGTGGAAGTCCTAAATTTGAATGGTCTTGTGTGATTTGGTTCTGTGCCAATAGTTAATCTTTATTTTTCTTTACACACTTTGTTAAATGCAGGCACCTAGAACCTCTCGTGCAAGTTTAGTGAAAGGACGTTCTCAAGCTAATGCCGTGGCTCAACAAGCGCTAATAGCACATTGGCAGAGCATTGTGAAGAGCCTAAACAATTACTTGAAGATAATGAAAGCTAACTATGTAAGCTCTGAAATTTACTTGACCTGGAAGCATTGCTACTTAGCTTCATTTTCCTTTTGGCATATTCATTTGTGCTTCCTACTGTTAATTTATTGCAGGCCCCACCTTTCCTAGTTCGCAAGGTTTTTACGCAGATATTCTCATATATCAATGTCCAACTTTTCAACAGGCAAGTCTGTCTTATGGGAGAAATGAGACCCGCATGTATTTTGTTATTGGTTTGCAGACCCTAAATTAGATGTCTATTCTAGTATTTTTTTTTTCACTGTCCACATGGCATCCAAATCATTTTTCAGTCTTCTTTTGCGGCGCGAGTGTTGCTCATTCAGTAACGGGGAGTATGTGAAAGCTGGGTTGGCTGAACTAGAGCAATGGTGTTGCTATGCAACTGAGGAAGTATGCTTCATTAAATTTCTTCTATGTTATGTTATTATTCCTTAAAATTAATATCAATGCCTCACCTACATCTTATGGTGTTCAGTACGTGGGCTCAGCTTGGGACGAATTAAAACACATCAGACAGGCAGTTGGATTTTTAGTGAGAATCTGATTCACAGTCTTCTTTAGTTAAACTATATCGTGCTGCTGCCCATACAAAATTTGAACTAAATTATTCCACTCATTACCTTAATTTCAGGTTATACATCAAAAGCCCAAGAAGACCATGAACGAAATAACAAATGAACTTTGCCCTGTGAGCAAACTCCTCAGACTCCTTGCCTAGAAACATCTTTATTGCTTCTTTTTTGTTTTTTTCTATAATATTTCTGTGCATTTTCAGGTGCTGAGCATACAACAATTATACAGAATTAGTACAATGTACTGGGATGACAAATATGGCACTCATAGTGTTTCTTTAGATGTAAGTTCAATCTTCATCTGTCGGTCTGTTTGATTGACCACTCATTGCATTTGTGTCTTCAGTTTCTAACTCACATGTATCTTTTTCCTGGTGAGCAGGTCATTTCAAAGATGAGAACTATGATGACAGAGGACTCAAACAATGCAGTTAGCAGTTCCTTTTTGTTGGATGATGACTCAAGGTAATTTTTAACTTTAGTTAGATTTTCTTGGTTAAGAACTTTTCTAAATGATTCATTTTTGAAAGCATATTCCTAAAATCTGTCACAACGACATTGCTATGACCTGATAAATACTACTATACTATTCTGCCTTGTTTCAACCATCTTTTTGTGTTATCCAACTACTGTTGCAGCATTCCGTTCTCTGTGGATGACCTCTCCAAGTCAATGGAACAAATAGATGTAGCCGATGTGGAACCTCCCCCTTTAATCCGTGAAAATTCGGGCTTTGTGTTTTTGCATCAACGCTCAGAATGATGATGATTGTGAACTTTGGATGTTGGCCGATACTGCATGTCAAGGCATGCGGATACTTGTGCACACACTCATTTTTGTTAGAGTAGTGTATATTTTTCTTCATTTGCTAGGACAAAAGGTCACTGTGTGCCGTTTTCAATTTTTCCTCGTACCCTTTCAACCCAAAGGCATTATTAGAAAGGCCGTGGGGTTATTTATAGTGTGAAGCTGACAGGCCAAGCACGAAAACAAGTTATAGCCTTATAGGTGTGTATTGTACAGTGAAAGTGCATTGGGAGTATAACATATATTTTTATGCATATTTTTTATACAACGCATATTGTGGAGCACGTCAAGTGTGCATCTAGTGTGTGAATGGGATTGTCAAAGTAGTAGTGAAATTTTAACACATTATATTATATTTGTAGAGTTCCATCTAATACAACTTATCAAGTTTTTGCATTCACGATAGCGAAGAGGCTTTAGTCCCGATATCCCGTCATATTTCTGGTGAGATTATCTTGTCAGACACACACATGGTGGCGAGAGATTATTGGACAACTCACATATGGAGAAATTGTTGGACAATTCATATGTGAGTTGTCTAATGATCTCTCGCCATGTGTGTGTTTGGTGGAGATAATCCTTCCAGATGTATAACGAGAGGTCATTTTTAAAAGACGATTTGTTATTCCTTAGCATTTTGGATATACTCAATGATCTTGAAATAGTGCGAAATCTACCGCATAAATTTGGGGTATAGATGTTCAACTGTTTAGACTTTCTTTTTTAGACGAGTTTCATCACACACAAGACGTCCTGCGTATCGATTCGTCGCCAGACATCCTATATGGCGTGTTTTAATTGGTCTCTAATTCTGAGAATATATCCCGCCAGACGTTTGGCGTGTGGTCAAAATTGAACTGTCCACAAGAGAGGGGAAGACAAAATTAGGAGGGTACTCTCTCTCTCTCTCTCTTCCACTATGCTTTACTCCACATTTTCATTATTTTCGACTCACTTTTTCATTATCATTTCCCACACCCTTCAACATCTTATATACTACTATTTTATTTTTATTTTATCATCTTCTCTACAAAACAACTTTTGCTACTTTTGGTATTCTAGTCAATAGAAAACTCACAATGATTTTAGAGCATCTTCAATGCTAAAGGTCCATTGGAGCTAATGTGGCAAAAAAATAGATCCTGTCTTCTGTTGTGTGGCAGCGGTCCATTTAATTGACAGAGTTTCACATTTGGGTGTCTCCCATGGGTGTAGGAAAAATTCTAAAAAGAGGTGACCTCTCCCTACACGCATGACCCTCTGTCATTAGAGATTTTCCAATA
>CAVNYN010210467.1:0-15480 GCA_963692815.1 Nyctanthes arbor-tristis | reverse complement strand
TGATAAACGAGCCACGAGCCGAGCCAGCTCGGGCTTTTTGAGGGCCGGGCGGAGGGCCACCCGAGCCGGCAGGCTCGTTATGCGTCCCTAGATGTCCATAATAATGGAAAAATGCAGGACAAGTAGTTTGTAGAAGCATAAGTATGGGTCGACATAAAGATCAGAGGGAGAATGGGTCATAAGCTTAATAAATACAACACAGACCCTTTACCTGAGTGGACATTATCAACTCTTCATTTTTAATACGTGTAACCGTGTAAACATCTAGTGGTGTGGTAAGAGATCTTTGAGAAGTCACATACGAGTTCTAACCCATGTGGCTTCTCAATAATTTTCTATTACATAGACTTCTGACGGGGATATTGAGATACTAAGTACCACAAGTTACAAGGGTACTCAAATTGAACACCAATCGGTTGACAAAATACAGCGAATTGTTATGTTAAATCATGAGTCCATTTTCAAAATCTCTCAAATGTTTCCTAACAGTCTCTCAACATATGAAGCTTATATAGAGACACGCAACGTGTATTTAAAATATATATAGTATGCACGAAATACACATAATGTGTATCTATACACGCCAGACAAGGTGAGGAGTTTTATTTTGCTGCAAAACCTTAGAGAGAAAACAAAACCTTCATTGGGCTGTTGGAAAAATTACTTCAAATCATAGCGTAAATACCAAGAGAAACATCATTCATTGACTCTTGAACTATTCCTAAGAATATTCGTATATTCCTTGTTGGGTCTCCAGTCTAACCAACAAATCACAATTTAAAAAATAATAATAAATAAATAAATAAACCCTACAAATCATAATTACATACTAATTAAATACTACTAGCTTAAATGATTTTTTTCCCTCTATCTTTTGCAAATACTATCTTAAATGATTGACTTTCATTAATAATTTATTTCTATTCCGGGCTATCTAATGAGCAATTAGGGTTATCTTTAAAATTAATAATAAAAAATAAAAAACAAAACCAAGTAGGGTTAATTCCAAATATGATCCCCAATTTTTTTTTTCAATATCATAGGTCTCCAACTTTTTATAAATTTACTCATAAGGTCATTTATAATACTTTTACCTTTACTTTTATATTAAAAAAATCTAAAAATAGTAAAAATTATAAAAAATAAAAATGAAAATATTTTTTTCATACCTACTTAACTAACTACTCATTCTACCCATATCTGTAACTTAACTGAAAGTCTGGAAATGACAAATACTTGCAGCATTTTTCTTTTAAGAGAAACCCTCATTTTTTCTTTGTCATTTCTGACAGTAGTGGGAGAAACAAGCAGCAAAATATGAGTCTTCTTTTTTGTTATCGGAAATGCTACCGAAATTTGTTATTTACGATTGAGTTGGGGGTGGAGTGGGTAATTAGATAAGTGAGGTGATAAGAAATTATTTATTATTTCTTTTTTCTTTTTTTATATTATTTTCAATTTTTTAAATTCCTTTTGCTTTTATTAAGAAAGTAATAGTTGTTAAAGGAAAAAAGTAAGGGATATAATTGTCAATTTAATAGGATTAGGGTATTATATGTGGATTTATAGAAGGTTGAGAACCTATGGTGTCTAAAAAAAAGTTAAAGACTTAACTAATACAATGAGAAAAGGTTAGAGACCATATGTGAAATTTACCCTAACAATTACATACTAATCTGCAACAATTTAATGAATACTATTTCATTTCATTCGTGTGATTGAAAGTAAATAATATATGCAAAATGATAACAAGAAGAGTAAAACCACCATGGTCCATGGCCATGTATTGACATGTTCACTACAAGTCTGGTGAATCTAACAAAATTCTGGTAGGAGTGCCATATTTTGTCTCATGGGCAAAATACAAAAACTCCCATATGTAAATTTATGAGACTCAATTTATTGTTAAATTGAGATTTTTGAACACATATGTGAGTTTTTTACTAGGAGTATTGTATCTTCAATACTCTTACAGTACTAGAATCTTTTTTCACAGTGAACCCCATAATTCACCTATATATATATCTATATATATTAATTAATCCACTTAAGTCTCGGTATCTTTTGTACGGTGATTTTCCCACTTTTTTATTTGGTAGATTTTGCGGTAACTATTTTTTTTCTTTTTAACAAAAATTTTTGTAAAAGAACTCAAAGAAGACTTAAACCTGTGATCATTGGGTTTAACAGCTATACATTAACCATTTTACCATTTGTTTTGTTTGTTAATCTTTTTCACTAATAAATTAAAATACCAAAACTGAAATGTCAATCTAAAACAAATTCTAATCCATCACACTTCTTTAATATATCATCTTTGCCGTCTGTATTGGTGAGTTTAATGTTATTTGAATTTTTTTATGCATTTTATATTTTTTTGAATTTGTTAGTTTTATTAGGATTGTTTAAAATGATGCGAGTAACAATTATTTTTTCTATTATTATAGATATGTACAAAGGATTATATTAGGAATGTATATTATCTTTTAAACGATTATGAACTTTACGATTACTAAATCCATCGATCTTATTGATTCAATTAATGTATATTTGTGTTTTTATATTTTCTACAGGGTGAAAATATTACAGATTTATATATAACTATTTTTTTAAGATAATTTATATTTAACTATTTAATAATATATTTTAGTAAATTTTTCTATGCGTTGGTTTAACTAGTGGTATATTAATATGCACAGAGTGGATAGGCTATTGATTTGTAACAAACAAAGCGCAGTATTAACTTTTACGGAAAAAACTATGTAGTAACCATAAAAAAAAAATAATAATACGATACCTGATTGTATCACCATTCATAAAAGTCAAATTTGAAGAAAATCACAACACCTTTTCTTGATTACGTTTTCATCCGTTTCTAGATTGTCTTGTTTCTTTGATTTCTAAACCTGCAAAATTGTTCAAAATAGCCAAAAAGCATTGGTCAACTCAACTTAGCAGTACTTTTTAGAACGTTGAATTCGTCATCAAAGCTTGAATTTTTTTTCCTTCAGCTGGAAAGTATGGCTTCAGACCTTAGAATGGCCACACAAGAAGGAAACTCCGATGAGGGTATTGGCTCCAGGCTTCACTATCAAGATCAATGGGGGAATTTCAGCAGTGGTGACATAAGTTCTGAGATTCAAGAAGAGTTTTCGACTGAACTGTTTAAGGTCAATAATGGGGTTACTCTGAACACCATAAATGAAGAAGTTGAGGGAAGTATGTTTTCTTTTGATTTTCACAACAGGGACGATGTTGTTTATGTAGCAGTTGGGAAAAGTGAAGAAACAAGCATGGATGCACTTAGGTGGACTTTGAACAATTATGTGAATCCTTCTTCAACTCTTGTTTTTCTGATTCATGTCTTTCCTGAGACAAAGCACATCCCTACCCCTTGTAAGCTTTCCATCTTCTCTGTACACAATCACAAGTTATAACAAGCATAGACGAGCTTAAACGAATAAAAAACCATAAATGTACGTCGTTGTGTGACAGTGGGAAAGCTCCCGATCAGTCAAGTGAACCCAGAGCAGAAGGAGAACTACATGGCTCAAGAAAGAGGCAAGAGAAGAGAATTCCTTCAAAAGTTTCTTGATGTTTGTACTGCTTCCCAGGTAAGTACTAACAACACAAGGCAATTCCTGAATGATGATTTATCATCTGAACTTACAAAAAAGCTACACAGTCAATTCAGATACTAACAACAATGCACTTTTTATGTAAAAATTAGGTGAAAGTGGATACCATACTTATTGAAACTGACATGGAGGCAAAGGCAATACTGGACCTCATTCCCATCCTCAACATCGGGAGATTGGTGCTCTCTACCACTAAGTCTAATCTAAGGTATAACAGCTTCAGAACGTTATCGGTTATTTTCCCAATTTTCTTCCCACTGAATCTTTTGTATTATATATGAGTTTTGTAGGAAAATGAAGTCTAAGAAGGTTAGTGGTGGAGCTGAGGAGATACAACAAGAGGCACCAGAATACTGTGAGGTTAAGATCATATGTGAAGGAAATGAGATAACTGACCAGACATTTGAGTCGCCATCGCCTTCTCCTTCTCCACGAGCGGCAGATCGAAGTCCCAAATCTGTGCAACAGCAAGAACAAGCCTATAACGACTCCTTCGCCTGTGGGTGCTTCCGGTCTAAGACTAGAGTCTGAATGCAAAAATAGCATCTTGTATGTGGACCAATACGGAGATCAGTTGGGAGATTTCATTTCTACTGTTCTACAATTAATCACTGTATAAAAAAGATCAAAAGTCTATGCAGCAAAGTCTGTAACCTTGCCTACTTATACAAAGATCATAAGCAGTTTTCTTTTAAGATCAAGTTGTTTCTGATTATCTTCACAGGTTACTGACTGGAATAAGAAAAAATAAATAATGAACCAGGTTACATGTCCTGTCATTTCTGGTTCAAATGTTAGCACATACTAGCTAACTTGGCCTTACATTATCAGGAATTCAAGATTTTTTTTCCCAGAAGTATACATGAAAATAGTATGCTAACTGCACTTCTATTGTTAATGTTCATCCTGTGGCTGTGTCCATATGTAATCCATCCAATGTCCTCCCAAATTATATCTGTTGTACGCTGCGTGCATTTGAAACCATGCTGTAGACTGAACAGATACCTCGAACCCAGATACTGAAGGATGATCCTTGAACCCCAAATACTGAAGGACAATCCTTTCACAGAGTTCTTGATAGGATCATGAATGTTTGTCATTCATAAACTGTGACAGGCAAAGATGCACAACTCTGAATCAATCCGGCATTGCATAGAAATTTCATGAACGTGATCATCGACTCCTGGATTGTTCTCAATGTCTTTTCTCCAACACAAAACAAATTCCAACAGTACCACTGTTGACTAGAAGAAATCAAACACCAGATACTTGCCACTTGTATTATCTGGAATATTTGCAGGGTGAGCAGTTTTTCCATTCATCAAAGGTGATGGGAAAATTATTCTATCATATTCGACAGACTTTGGGATTTCCGGTGGAGTTGCACAACGTATGAGTGCCCAGTTAACTCCTTCAAAGAAAGGGTGTTGTTTAATCTGAGTGGCACCTCTTTTATAAGCCAACCTATGCTGGGGTTCTTTCACTAGCAAACCCCTGATCAAATCCCTTGCAGCAAAACTGACAATAGGTGATTCTGGAAAACGGAGAGGTTGCCCGACAACATTGAATAATGTGGCTCGATTACCAGATCCTTTAAATGGAGTTTTACCGAACATAAGTTCATACAGAAAGATCCCAAAAGTCCACCAGTCCACTGCACTTCCATGACCTTCACCTTTAATAATTTCTGGTGCCAGATATTCATGAGTTCCCACAAACGACATTGACCTCGCATTGGTTGGTTCTGCAATTAGCTCAGGCAATGGGATAATTTGGCATCCAATGTCATTTTTGGGCTTCTGGTTTTTCTTGGATTTGGTAGAAAAGAGATGAGATGAGAAGCATGTTGTTGGAATAACACAAGTTGGTTCAATACAGGTAGGTTCAATGCAAGCTGGTTGGACGCAATACATATAATTTTTACTCTGGTGATCCAGCTCCAAGGATGAAGTCTTGACCAAAGTTGGACTGACAGTGCAACGAAGTGAAAGATCAAAGTCGGAGAGCATTATATGTCCATCATCCCTCACAAGGACATTCTCAGGCTTAAGATCACGATAGACAATCCCAAGCATGTGTAGATATTCCAGAGCCAGCAGGACTTCAGCAACATAAAATCTGCGGCAAAGGATATTAGTAAGTGTTGGTGCCAAGATTGCATATTTGCACGCATGTCTGACCTTCGATTGGGGAGATAATACTGGTTTTTATGCACTAAAAAATTTCAGGGAAAGGAGACTCTGATATGCAAGCCTGCTAGTGTCTACAGATGGGATATATGTGGATAACTGGTCATGAAAACATTTTACAAAAGCCATGTGATTTGTAGGCACTATAAACTGTCAACAAGGTAACTAATCAAAAGCCTTAAAGAGTCAGAAAAAGAGCTCAAAGAATCAGGTATGAAACAATGATTTGAAAACGGAAAACATTATATGACTATTAGAGAATGAATGAATAAATATGCAATATTAAGCTAAAAAGACAGTCATGGAAATTTTAGCTCCAATTTGAATATAATTTGAAGATATCATACTTGACTGCTTGTTCAGTAAAATATTTTCCTGGTTGTCGCTGTCTAAGAGAATGTAGGTCTCCACCAGGACAGAATTCCATGACCAAACAAGAAAATTTATCAGTCTCAAAATAAGCGTAGAGAGTTGGAAGAAATGGATGATCCAGAGACTGTAATATCTCTCTTTCCGTCTGGGCACGAACAAGCTTCTTACGACTTGCTAGAGATGTTTTGTCCATAACTTTCATTGCAAAGTGACATTTCATTCCACTCAACTCAGCCAGATAAACACTCCCAATATCTCCACAACCTAATCTCTGTAGCAGCCTAAATTGGTTTAAACCTAGTCCCCCATCGCAGATTCGGACAGCTCGTATTGCCTCCCATCTTAGATCAGTTGCTTTATGGGGTTTGTTGATACTGCTACTTAAACTACTAGAAGTGCCCTCATCACTCAAGTCACTACTCATGCTTCCTCGACGCATGTTATTCTTTCCACTGTCAATGAAATGAGCATAGTCACCTATTTTTCCACTTCTTCTTGTTTTCACAGGATTCCTGCCTCCATCACCATTCTTTGAAGAAACTGAACTGTTCTTCAAACTCCCTTGCTCGGCTATTTTCTTTTCCGGATAAAGTGAAGTTTCAGAAGAGCTTCTAGTCCCGTTTACCTCAGGATATGCAGTTGTCGAGGCTTTCTCAATATCAGTCAAAGAAACATTAGAACTGGAATTACCAGATTGTGAATTGGCAGACTCTGCAGAATTTGTCTGAGATCTTTTCGTATCGACAGCTTCTGGAGGCACAAGCCCTGTCAATTTATCTGATTCAACCAATTGTTTGAGATTAACCAGATTGGACATGCTCCCATTTGAGGCAACAGAAGGTACAGATTTACAATCAGTTGCTTTGACTGTTAGCTGAACATCAATGGTCTTCTGTTGCAGTTCTTGGGAGGTTCTATCATCAATTTTTGAGGCCATCTGAAAAACAAAAACAAGTAACTTACATCCAGCCCATACATTCTTATGTTCTGCATCAAATGTAAACGCCGTGATGGCTTCCATTAAAATTGAAATATGTATTCATCAGGGAGTCGGATTCTAAGCTCGTGAACTGAAACAATTTCGGATATCTGAAAACTTAAGCATAACCACAAAAGTCACCTTCTGGAATGAATATAATAATAGTGTATTCAGTTACCTCATAGCCAAACAATACTTTTCCTGATTCTAGTTAAACAATATGAACTAGAAGTTAAACAATATGAACTAGAAGTAAGTAGTAACACCAAGTTCGAATAAGACTTTATAATACATCGGCTTTCAACTTACATTTATCAACTTACTAATCGCGGACCAAAAGGGGGAATTCAGAGATCAGAATTCTGAAACGTCCTCAAGTAGGAAGTCAATGATGAAAGTATAAACATATTTCTCTTCATATGCTCAAAAGATTCAATAGGGAAGCTAAACTTCGTAAAATCTCATCATTAGAGAAGGAGAGTAAAAACCTACCAACAAAGGGAGGGAGGTAGGGGGGAGAGAGACTGTTGACAGATGAAGATAGCACTAGTGAATCATATGACTCCACTAATATACTTTTCCCCCGAAAAAAGAGGCTTTAACATAATCATGACAACTAAAACACTACCAGAATACCATAAAGAAAGAAAAAATTGTGAATCAAGGACCACTCAAAAGCAAGCCATAAAGTCCTGAACAAATGCAGCAGTTACATAACAACATGCAATAATTTCACATTCAAAACACTATTATTCATCATGTCGTGTCAATTCAAGGAAACACAAAATCAGATCTTGATACTAAAAGAACAACTACAAGAATATTCGAAGCAGAGATTCAATTTAATTTTAATTGTTTCCTCCTTTTTAAAAAGACCCTGATGGAAAACAAATGGCATCAAAACCATAAAAAACAAGAAGCGAAGAAAGGAAACGAACTTGAAGGAGAAGCTAAGGATAAAAGGACCTAATTTCGCAAGAATCGGGAACCTCCAAAGTTCAAGGATTAGAATTTGGCAGTGGAAAGAGAAGTGTTGGAAGAGAAGTCCGCCAGGGCCTTTTGTTTATATTGCTGGTTTTTCTGTAACTGAGACCGCGGTTACAACAAACAAGGTGGAGGAGAGAGAGATTAACCAGAGTGTAATGTCATTACAATACAAATTAACTGCCGCGTCAACTCGTGGACTCGAATGGCATTGCCGTCAAACTCGAAACGTATGCATTCGATGGCATGGCGCATACTCAATGCAATTGTCTATCCACACATGACATATGAAACAGAAAGGAAAATGGGTTATTAAGTAAGAGAAAAAGTGACAAAAACGTGTAGGAAAAATCGAAAAAGCAAAATAAACGAGAGAAATTACTAGTATACTGTTACGTAGTGGGTGTTCACTCTTGTGGGTGTTCACTACAAGAGTGGAATCGAGAAGGAGGACAGGAGGAGGAAGAACATGGATTTGAAGAAAAAGAGATGAATGGAGGAGGGGTGAATTGTGACATACATGACAATTCATGGACGAAGCTAGAAATTAATAGATGACTGGGCTAAATTTAGATGAGGAAGAAAAGTGCAGGGGGTTGCCCCCCGAAAGTTTTTTTATTTCATAAAATGTTGAGAATAAAACTTTTCGATTTCATGGTTTAAAAAAAAAAAAAAAATTTCGATTTCATTGTAGAAGATGCAAAACTTGACATACACAATCACTGTAAAGAGAAATTGGAATTGTGTCTTAGAGCACTAATTGTTGGATCCAACTCAATGGGATTAATTTCAATGAGAATGATGTATTAGAAAAATTGATTAGATTTTGCTGCAACTCCTACTCTAGAGTCAATGTAAATGAGTTTAATTCACTTTCTTTTCATATTTAGCATCCATCTCTATGGGTTTCAATTCTTATTTTTTAGGTTTCAATTCATTTTCTTTGTTCCAAAAAATGAGTTTTCAAAAATATGAAAACAAATTAGATTTTCAATATTTTGAAAATTTGAAAACAAAAAATAGTATATGGAAATGAAAAACGCGAGCCCTTTGGTTCTATAGTCGCTAGCCGGTCCTATGAACGAAAGAGTTCTCTATATATGACAATGACATCATAACAACACTTTTTCACATCCATGAGAAAAAAGACTAAAAAATAAATTCTTTTCATCCTCTACAACCTAATCGTTGCAATAGAAACAAGGATTAGAAAAAATCCCACGTTGACGTTATTACTTCTCCTTTATAACGAGAATCCTATCCCACATCGAATACCCTGCTTGAGGTCACCGAGGTTTTCTTAATAAAAGGGGAGCTGAAAATTTGGGACGTTGGACACAAAGGAAGAGAAGTGAGCTGACTATTTGTTTGGCTTGGTTGAAATATTAACGAAAAAGTAAAAATGAGATTTGGGCTAAAGTGGAGGAGGAATTAAGCGAGAGCTGGACCTCGGTCCGGTTACCCTGTGCCTCTGTGCACGTGACAATCTATTTGTAACATACCTGATATTCTTTGTGGCATACATGACATTTTTTGTGGCCGTGGGGAGAAATCAAGAGAGTCTCCATTAAGATTGGCAATTAGTATGGGGAAGGCTGAGAAGAAAAGGAGGAGAATTTGAGAAGGAAAGTTACATATAGGACATTAAGTTGTGTGACATAGAGGACAGAGACTTTTCTTTGTCATCGTAATTCGAGAACACCTTTGCGTCTGTGATTAGATTTTTTTTTTTTCTGGAATGGATGAAGTTAAATTTATTTTATAAAAATAATGATAAATTAATAGTAAAAATGTGTGGATGGGTCGTGTATTTGTAGAAAGGATGTGAGAAATGAGATAGAAAAGGGATAAATAAGAGTGGTATTATTTATTTTAAGGTAGAAAGGATGTAAGAAATGAGATAGAAAAGGGATAAATAAGAGTGGTATTATTTATTTTAAGAATGTGCACTACTGTATTCTCTATAATTGGTTTTATTATGTATAATCGACTTGCGAACAAATATTTTCAGCCACCTAAATGGGCTAATTTTTTAAAGAGTCAACATAGGTTCTGTTTACAGAAACATGTACTTCAGTTCAATATTTGACTTGAAAGAAAAATAATAAGCTATAGTGTTTTGTCTATGTGGAGCAAAGTTCGTATGTTTCGTACGTGTTGACTCTATAAAAAAATTGCCCATATGGTTAGTATTTTTGGCACTCATATAGCCGAAAATTCTAAGGTAATATCATTGGTTCATGTTATAGAGCTTGCATAGTTATAAAAACACAATTACTTCTTGTTTGTTTCTTGTGTTTGTTTAGATGTACGAGTTTTTTAACTGAGCTAGTAGAAAAACTGCCCATGTTGGATGCCTAAAAATTTGAAAATAAAAATTAAAATAAGAAAAAGCTAGCATTCCTCTCTTCCCCCTCTCTTAAAACCTGTCGACTGGTGACTAGTCTTAAAGGGATGTGGAATTCCCCCCCAGTGCTCCTCTTCTCCTTGAGATAGTAGCGCTTTTAGAGGAACTCGACTTTAGTCTTTACTTCTATATTCCTTGTGAAGATAACATGATAATAACTCACAAGCCTTTGTCTCTCATCTAAAAATTATTAAGTAGTGATGGATGGATAACATAGTTAAAATATTAATTTGGTCAAATTAAATTATTAAAGGCAATTCGGATAGGCAGTTTTTTTTTTTTTTTTTTGGGTGAAAGTAGGATAGGCAGATATTTAATTATGAAATATAACAATATAATCAAGTTAACTTTTATTTAATTTTTTATTGTATTTAGTCAAAATATATATTAACTAGAAATAAAATAGTATAGTATATATGTGTGATAAATAAAAAAGACAAACTCCAATTAACTGTTCACATATCTCCATTCATGGCATGGATGCGCGAGCTCACCATTTCTGCAGCACATGCAACCTTAAAACAAATATTGTAACAAACTAATTATTTTTTGTAATAATAATATATAAGGCGATAAAATAATCTTAGGACAAATTGATCTCTTCACAAAAGTAAAACACGATATAAGAATAAGAACAGAATTTATTTATGAACATCACAAGACTGTGGAGAATAAGTTTGTAAGCCTCCTTATTCTCTTCGAAAATGAGTATTAAGAACGAGAAGACAAGTTTGTTAGACAGATACATACATAGGAGCTTACTCATTGGAGATAAAACAAATCTGAATACAAAGCTTTGGGTCCCTCACAAAACTTTGAGCTTACTTATATTATATACTTATATTTAGGCTTTATATAATATACGTATATATATAATGTTACAAATAGTAGTTGACAAACGGCGAGAATTAACAGTGGGTGACGGCAAGGACGGATTCAGCGAAAAAATGTAAATGTGAGGATGGAATTGCCAAAAAATGAAAAGTATGGACGATTTGCACAAAAAAACTGAAAAGTAAGGACATTTTGCGTCAATTGCCGTTCCACATTTCGTTAAAATAATTGATAGGAATTAAGAAAAGTTGAATCATTATTATAGTTATGACATTCAATTTCAATTAGGAAGGTGAAGGTGGGTGCGACCACTGAAATGGACCTAGTGCTCTCACCATTAATTTATAATAATCCAGTACAGCGAAGCATATGTAAAAGATATTTTCTTCTTTATGAATTGTGGATTTGATTTTTTATACAGCGAAGCATATGTACAAGATATTTTCTTCTTTAAATAGCTCAAGGTAAATTGAAAATTTTAAATTTATGAATTGTGGATTTGATTTTTTATGAATTGATTTTGGAAAAATGAGCTTTTGAGAAATGTGTGCTTTTGAGAAATGTGTAGTTGAAAAGTAAGAAAAAGTTAAGAATTTACATATAATATTATTTTAATGAGTGAATATGTTGTTGAAAATAAGTTTGAGTAAGAATTAATTTTGAAAAAATCATTATCAAACATACCCTTACCGATTGGAGTTTGTATGAACAATCAAGGGAGGTGGGGGCAAATCGTGTGAGGTGGGTGCAATGACTTTCACTAAAAAATTTCTGAAAATAACTCAACATAAATCAATTCAATCTTTTCAACTCTAAATGCCTTTAGAAGTTGCGTACTATACATCTTATACATAACCTCTGTTAAATTAAGAATCTTTCCTTTTTGTGACTATAATCAACAAACAAAAAAATAAAGAGAGATAAAATGACTATTAACTGCGAAACCTAACATTTTCAAATCAATCTTAACTAGAAAATAGTTTTATTTTTTGAGTGAATGCTCAACCCGATTGGAGGTTGTTAGGCCAAAAATGATGGTAGATTTGGAGCTAATCTTAAGTTGACTCAAGTTGGAAAAAATGTATCCTTTTTTTATTGGGTAAATTCACAAAAGTTCATCGAACTTTGTAAAAAGTAACAATTTCATCTATAACTTTTTTTTCAAGCATATAGGTCTCTAACCTTTTAAAAATATGCATAAAAGGTTCCTACATACTATTTTGTCAATTGTTATTGTTTACTTTTTCTATAAAGACAATTTTACCTTTTATTTAAATTAAAAAAAATAAGAACACGCAAATTTTAAAAATTTATTTTGATCTCTGCCCTGCTTTCTCTTTTATACACGTGTACATATTCATCTATATATCGTTTTTCCTTCCACTTACTTAACACAAACCATACATACATATTGGACAATATATTGTATAAAATCGTTACTTGTTGCAAAGGTTGGGGTCCTTTTGTGAAATTTATCCTTTTTTAATTTTCTTCTTTTCTTAAAAGATGTTTGACCCTAATAATTTAAAATATTCATTGGAATTCGAAAAAATTTGGGCTTCTTGATGTGCTCGACTGCTACTTTGTTTGTACCATCATCCCATAGTCTAAAGAAAAACGTTTCGTTGCCATGCAAATAAACAAATAAAATTGCTGCCCGCCTGCATGTGAGTGTAGCTTAGCTTGCAAGTTGGCGCTTCAGTCAAATTTCCTCCCATTCCCATCCAAAATAATACAATTCTATTTTGCAAGTTGGGTGCGACACTTCCTGTATTTCAATCTTGCAACTTGGTTGCATGCCAGAATTCTTGATTTCATTTCATCTTTTTACGGAATAGAATAACGTTATGTTAGACTGTTGTGTTTAAAAAATAATTTAAGAAACAGTAATACTTTGATATTGCACGACTTGACTCTTTGAGATATTCAAAACCTAAAGGTTGATGTCGACTTGAATTTAATGTAACGGATTTTAGGTTTTTACAAAGAATTTCATGTAGTAATTCATTAGAATTCTATAAACTAGGACTCGACTACTGATATACACAATTTCTATATGGAATTCAGCTGTTAGATTGAGATCGAAAAAGATGATCTGTGAATATTAAAATTTTCTTAGCTTGCAGAGAGAGAGAGAATAATGTTTGCTTTTTTGTTACATGTGTTATGGTCGACGACTAAGATTTTATCAGCTAATATTTTTTAACATGAAAAATCTGGCAAAGTCTTGTATAGTCTATCAATTAATGAAATCCCCTAAACCCGCTTTCTAATTCTAGTTTCAGTATTTCATAGAAAATTTATTAAAACTGAAGTGCATGTTCAGTGCTATGTGACGAAATCAATAATCAATGCGTGAATTAAAATGGACTCAATTTATTGTTAAATTAGACTTATAGACACACATAAGAGTTCTTTATTGACTGTGAGTACTTAGTCTTTAGTGCTCTTGGAACATCAAATTTTTTTTAATATAAGGTAGACTTAACACTTGTATATTAACTTGCTTCAAAGTCAATGTGTGCCATTAAATACTATAATTGAAGAAATTGTTATTCTAGATTATAACACAACTTGTCATATACCAAACAGAGATTAGAAACATAGTATGGACCATAGTAACACTATTTTCTATATCTACCACACTTTCTTTGCAATTTTTTTGCCATTTTAATTGGAGGGCCACACTCCTTTTGATTAAATTCCATATATTTTCTTGTCTGTATCTACCAACTCTTTCAGTAGCCAGTTATCCATAAAATCTTCATCAGAAAAGGTTGGTTTTTGATTCTTGAAAGATCAAAACAACCGAAAAATGAAGATTCCAATCTAGGATTCCATGACCATGAGTTTATTATTTTAAGTTTCTTCGTCTCATTTTGTTATGCACTTGTTCTCAGATGGACTCCTCTGAGAGTGACGGAATGATACCATTGTCCCATGATCCTAAGAAACCAGATTCTGAAACTCCAACTGGTAAGAACATATATAGGATTTTAGTACTTATTCTTAATCATTTCTAGTCAAATATATTTGTTTTAGCATAATGAATGATGGTTTTTTTCCCCTTCTTTTTCTCTGCAGAGGAGATGAATGATTCTCCCATTGAGGAAGTTCGGCTAACAGTCCCGATAACAGATGATCCAACACTGCCATGCTTGACGTTTCGAACATGGGTTTTGGGGATAACATCATGTGTAACTTTATCTCTGTTGAACCAATTCTTTGGTTATCGCCAGAATGCACTTTATATATCATCTGTTTCTGCTCAGATTGTAGTACTTCCCATCGGAAGGTTTATGGCAGCCTCTCTGCCAAGGAAAGTTATACGTATCCCTGCAATGAATTAGTCGTTTTCATTGAATCCCGGACCTTTCAACTTAAAAGAGCATGTTCTTATCACCATATTTGCCAATTCAGGCTCAAATTCTGTTTATGCAGTGGGCATTATCACGATCATGAAGGCGTTTTATCATCATGAACTTAACCCTTTGACAGCAATTATGTTAGTACATACTACTCAGGTGAATCAATATTTTACTTGTTTGTAGTAAAACTAAAGCCCTCTCTTCTGTTTTTGCTCAACTTTACTTAACATGTCATTAGATGCTGGGATACGGCTGGGCTGGGCTTTTCCGCAAGTTTCTTGTGGATTCGCCGTACATGTGGTGGCCTTCGAATCTGGTTCAAGTTTCTCTGTTTCGTGCGTTACATGAGGTTGAAATTCGAAAGAAAGGAGGGCTAACAAGGCTGCAATTCTTCATCGTGGTCCTTATTTCGAGCTTCTCATATTACTTAATCCCAAACTATCTATTTCCATCGTTAACTGCCCTCTCTTTCGTCTGCTGCATATGGAAAGACTCTGTCACAGCCCAACAATTAGGCTCGGGACTTCATGGCCTTGGCCTTGGCTCTTTTGCGCTCGACTGGTCCACAGTGGCAGGGTTCTTAGGCAGTCCCTTGGCGACGCCAGGATTTGCCATCATCAATATTTTGGTTGGATTCATTCTGGTGGTCTATGTTGTGTTACCAATTGCCTATTGGAAAAATCTCTACGGGGCCAAGCGATTTCCAATT
>CAVNYN010210465.1:0-12626 GCA_963692815.1 Nyctanthes arbor-tristis | reverse complement strand
AAGGGAGCTTCATTGGGTCCTATTAATGAGACTAATATAGTTTTCATTTCGAAAAAGAATGGGTTGAAGCGAGTTATCTTTAGGCCTATCAGTCTATGTAACATACTTTACAAAATTGTGTCCAAGACAGTTGCTAACCGGATGCGATGGGTGT
Source organism: Nyctanthes arbor-tristis (assembly GCA_963692815.1). Taxonomy (NCBI): domain Eukaryota; kingdom Viridiplantae; phylum Streptophyta; class Magnoliopsida; order Lamiales; family Oleaceae; genus Nyctanthes; species Nyctanthes arbor-tristis. The sequence continues at coordinate 12,472 of CAVNYN010210465.1, read as the reverse complement.
TGCCATCTTTTATCTCAGAGAACCAAAGTTTATTTATTGGTAGACGCTATATTACGGATAATGCTATATTAGCCTTTGAGTGCATCCATTTGTTTTTGAAGAGGAACAATGGCACGAAACGTTTTCTAGCCCTTAAGTTGGATTTGAGCAAAGCATATGAGCGGGTTGAATAAGCTTTTCTTGTCAAAGTTTTGAGGAAAATAGGTTTTTCAGCTAAATGACAGCAGTTATTGTTGAATTGTACTAGTACCCTAGTTTTTCTGTGCTTATCAACGGTACTATGAGGCTTAAATTTAAATCTTCGAGAGAATTACGCCAAGGGTACCTTCTTTCCCTATACCTCTTCCTGTTTGTGCTGGAAGCTTTATTTGGTTTGATCAGGAAATCGAAGGGCGAATGAGCTCTTATGAGTATCAGTTGTTCTCGCCATTTCCCTCGCATTAGTCATCTCCTATTTGCTGATGATTCTCTCATTTTTCTCCATGCTAATAAGTCTGACCCTTCTGTTTTCTTATCGCTTTTATATAATTATGAGATCAGTTCGGGATAGAAAATCAACTTGAAAAAATCTTCTGTTGCGTTCAGTCCTAATGTTCCAGTGGGGGATTGGAATTATATTGTCATATCTTGAATATTGGGAATATTGGTTTGTCTGACAAATTTCTAGGCTTTCCTTATCCATTGTTCAGAAGAAAAAATGTTGTTTTTCAGATTTACATGACAGGGTACTTAAGCGAGTTAGAGGATGGAAAAGAAATCTCTTTTCTATAGGGGGACGGGTGGTTCTTATCAAGGTTATCCTACAAGCATTGCTAGCTTATCACATGAATCGTTTTTGACAGCTGGGAGCTGTTATACAACAAACACAAGTGTTGTTACTCAGTTTTGGTGGGACGGAGATGAAAATAGTAGAAAGATCCATTGGATCTCTTGGTAGACATTTTGCAGATCAAAGCAAGAAGGCAGGCTTGGTATTTGCAATCTTGAGTGTTTTAATTGAGCAATGTTGGCAAAGCGGGCATGGAAATTGCTTCATGACAGTACTTCATTGGTTGGACGAGTACTTAAGGGGAAGTACTACCATTCTTCTTCCTCTGCAGAGTCCGTTTGTAGAAAAAGGGATTCCTTCCGTTGGCATAGCATTATTTGGGGCAGAGGTGTTGTCCAATTACTGGCACGTTGGAGGATCAGGAATGGACAAATAGGTGTTTTTGAAGACAATTGGCAACCGTGCAATTTTCCATTCCGACCAATTACAGCTAAACATGATAGTGTGCATAAGGTAGTAGACTTATTAACTGTTTTGAGTGGATGAGATGCTCAGAAGACCACTGAATTTTTTTGGGCACCTCATCGGATCTCTATTCTTTCCTTTCCAATGGCATATTGTAATCAGCCTGATGCACTCATTTGGCATTATAACAAGAATGGAGATTACACGGTTAAGAGTGGCTATTGGTGTTTATTGAAGGGTATGGCATATCTAGGAGAGGGCAATAGTGGGAGAGATCTTTTGTGGTTAAAAACTCTATGGAAGACTTCACATTCCTCCTAAGATTAAACTGTTCGAGTGGAGGCTTTTGCATAATGTGCTGCCATCGGCGATAAATCTAGTTGGACTAGAATTAAAGCTCCTATTCATTGTTTGAAGTATGGGTATCTCAAAACATCCCAGCACGTGCTATTAGAATGTCTCTAAACTAAGAAAATCTGGAAAGAACTGGGGTACTGGAGCTGGATTAAGTCACTGCGTCGATTGGAGTCTTGGGTTGAGATTATCTTCAAATTGTGTCATTTGAATTCAGTCCTTGACTTATCTCTTGTCTTCGTGTCCATGTGATTTGTATGGTTTGATCAGAATGCTCTTTGACATAGATGCAATAACTGGCCAGTAGAGGTTATGTTCCATTGCATCTTGGATTTACTCCACACCAACAACTCTATGGCTAGTACAGTGATGAAGAAGCAAAGGAGGCAGTGGGTTCAACCTAATCTGGAAGGACTAAAGCTTAATATTGATGCGGTTGTGATCCCCAAGGATGATTATTTTGCGGTGGGTGCCATTGTTCAGGATCATACAGAGGAGGCAGTGGTTGTAGGACGTTACGCTTCAAAGAAAATGGGATGCCCAGAGGAAGAGACTGCTGAATTGATCACTCTTTTGGAAGGTCTTCAATTTGCCCACTCTATCGCCACCAAGTCATTTTCATTCGGTTTTAGTTGTAATTCTGTGGATTGTGTACTTTTCTTTTTATGTTATGCGTTTTCCACTGATCTATGAAATGAAACGTTTCTTAAAATAATAATAATAATAACAATAAAAATATCCTTATGCAATACAATGAAACTACTAAAATGTACCAGACAACTTCTCAGATCTACTGAAGAACCCTAATTCATCAATTTTGACCATCGTTCATCATACGATTTAATGAAGGCAATGAACAACAATTAATGAGTCAAAATAAATCTGTTAATTCTGAGTCAATAGCGTAACAAATAATATATGTTTTCCAAGCAGAAACAAGCCTCTGAACAAAACTCATGGGCCAAAGCCCTTAAGCCCATTAGTCTTAGGGCCAAATTTCATTGTTTCAGGGGTCAAATCGGCACTTCAATTATTCTGTCAGAATTTTTGGTGAATTTTCTAATTTATTTATTTTTATTCTCACTTTTAGTGATTAGAATTTTTCTATATTTTCTTTTAATAATTAGGTTTCTTTTTCTTCAAGAATTAGGTTTTTTTTTTTTACTCTATATAAGGGTTTCAGTATAATACAATTAGAGAGAGAATTTTTATGATGACTTAAAGATATTTTCTTTGTTAAAGAAATAGATTTCTCTTGTTGCTAAATCGTATTTTGTGGATTCGAATTTCACGTCTCTTATCAAAAGATTTAGGGCTTTAATCCTTCGTGGCGACATTTTTAACTTATGTTTGTGATCGATTTTCCACAATTACAAGTTCTAAGGACCAAATCTATTGCTGAATATTGGCTTTTCGAGTTTCGACGTTGTTTGTTTGCTTGGATTCAAATACGCACTTTTGTGATCTCATCGTCTGGTATCAGAGCACTCTAATTTTGGTTAACCAAAATCTTTAATCTTTCCTTTTGTTATCTTTAGCATTGGATTCAGCTGGTTATTTGGTTGAGTTGGAAATTTTGTTGGTTTTTTTTTTTTTTTTTTTTTTTTTTTGATTGAGATTTTGTGGATATTAGGAGAAAAGTTGTTGTTTATTGATGAATGGAGGAAATTTGTGAATTTAAATTTCAAATGAGGTGCTTGGTGAATAATAAGCCTTGTAGTTTGGTGATTGATGAAGACTATTCCACTAATTTGGCTAGTACAAACGAGTAAATTTGCCTCTATTAAAACATTCTAAACCCTATTACTTGTGGTTGGATGGATGTGGCGAAATGAAAGTGGCTGAGCAAGTGTTTGTAAACTTTGCCATTGGGACGTGTGAGGATATAACATTATGTGACGTGGTTCCTATGAACTATCATATTTTATTGGGGCAGCTATGGCAATATTGCATTAGCGCAGTCTATGATCAGGCTAAAAATGGGTACAAATTTTTTCAAAAGGGGGAAAAATCATTCTTACTTCTTTGACATCAGAGTAAGCACTTGTGGATCAAAAGAAAGTGAGGATAGAAAGTCACCTATTTGAATAGCTTAAAGAGTCATTCAGGATGATCAGTGGGGAGTTAGGAAAATTTGAGCGAGAATTAAAAGAAAAAGAGATTAGAAAGAGAGAAAAAGGAGACGATTAAAATTAACATAAAAATTATTGAAAAGGGAAAAAATTTTTGAGGAAACTAATTAGAGAGGAAGTTGTAGAAGTGATAGAAAAAGAAGATGAAAGGAAGACAATAATTGAAGAAGCGATTAAAACAAAGTTTGATGAAGTTGGTAACATTGTTGAGATTAAAAAGGTGGAGGTAAATTAACAAGCCTTTGAAAAATTTGATGAAGCTGAGAAAAGGGACTTTCATTGTCGATGATGTGGTTGAAGTTAAGAAGGGTGTAAATAAGATAATTTCACGTGAGTAATGACCTTTACCTTGTATCTCATAAAGTTAACAATCCCCTTCCTAGTGTGCTTAAATCTCTTTGGAAGGTTGATGTTAGTAAATGGGAGACATTATTTCAACATTCACTGTTCAAAAACTTTGCACCTCTATTCCAATGTGATTTCAAATACCAGAAGTACCACATGATTACTCTTTTCGATGGCGACAATCTATTTCCATTTGATCCAATTAGACTTCCCCGATTCTTTGGTGATTCGAGGACGAATAGTCTTGAATGATACGATTCAATGAAGGCAACCGAACAACAATTTATGGTCAAAATAAATCCCTCAATTCAAAGTCAACAGTATCAGATTTGGACAAATAATGTATATTTTCTAAGTTGAAACTGGCCACTGAACATAACTCAAAGGCCAGTGAACATAACTCAAGGACAAATCATCGTGTGGCACTTCTTGTGATTTCAAGTACAAGAAGTGCCACATGATTATTCTTTTCGATGGTGACAATATATTTCCATTTGATTTAGGTGGATTTCGCCGATTCTTTGAACCCTGTGGCGATTCGAGGACGAATAGTCTTGAATAATACAATTCAATAAAGGCAACCGAACAACAATTTATGGGTCAAAATAAATCCATCAATTCAGAGTCAACAGTGTCAGATTTGGACAAATGGTGTATATTTTCCAAGCAGAAACTAGCCACTGAACATAACTCATGGGCAAAAGCCCTTGAGCCCATTAGTCGTAGGGCCAAATTCCATCATTTCGATGGACAAATCGGCACTTTAGTTATTCTAACAAAATTTTTAGCGAATTTTCTAATTTATTTATTTTTATTCTTACTTTTAGTAATTAGAAATTTTATATATTTTCTTTTAATAATTAGGTTTCTTTTGCTTCAAGAATTAGATTTTATTTTTATCTTATATAAAGGGTTTCATTGTAATACAATTAGGGAAAGAACTTTTATAATAATGAGTTAAAAGACATTGTCTTTGTTAAAAGAGATGGATTTCCTTGTTGCTAAATCATATTTCGTTGATTCGAATTACACGTCTATTATCGAACGATTTAAGGCTTTAAGTCTTTGTGTGCGAGATTTTTAACCTGTGTTTGTGATCGATCTTCCACTATTACAAGTTCAAAGGTCCAAGTCTACTGCTGAATATTAGCTTTTCTAATTTCAATGTTGTTTGTTTGCTTGGATTCAAATACGCGCTTCAGTGATCTCATCAGTCTATCTCATCATTTCCATTGTCTTTGTATCGCCAACAACGTTCCCATCATACCCCCCCAAAACCCAAAAAAAAAAAAAAAAAAAGAAAAAAAGCCTTATAGCTAGTTCCCATTGTTGTTCTATTGTACTTATGTATTGTTCTTGGAATTGAATAGGTCTTTGCCCAATGGTATAGTTCCTTTTGTTTCAAGAGTTGAATTGTTTTGAGACTTTTTACTTGATTACTAAATCATTTAGTCAGGTTGTTCTTTTCAACTTTATTTAGTCAGGTTGTTCTTTTCAACTTTATGATATTTTGTTATTATTAGTTTTGTGTATATTAAAAAGGGAATTATACAATCACACATGGGATTATACATTTTAAAAATTTTATAATTATCTCTATGATCAAGCATGGAATTATACAGTCAAATATCTGAGTTATACATTTCAAAAATGTAAAATTATGCATTTCAAAATATCCCGTTGTAACATCCCCAACTATTTAGATAAATCCTTCCATATGATATTATGGAATAAATCATTAATTAGATTTGAAAATTTTCCCAATAAATAAAACATGAGTAAACCAAAAATTCATGATGTTTGATCACAAATGATTTTCATTAAAGTTTGAATACAAAGTACATTTTGAAATAAATTTAAATAAAATTATAACAGGCTCAAAGATAATCTATATACATTAGTAATAAATTCAAAGATAATCTTATCCAAGAACGTTTATTTCTTTATAAGGTTTAAAATTATAAAATTCATATATATTAATAGTACTTAAAATCAAGAACAGAAGACAAACGGGAATTATTTATGTAAAATCTACTTTACTGTTGCAAAGTAATAATACATTGTTAACTTAAAATAGTCATAACCTTTTTAGGTTTCCACCTTGGTTGACCCATGCACTACGATCAGAGCCCATCATACAATTGTTCGGTTATCTTGGAGTTACAAACGACCCCGTCACTTGCCTTTTAACACATACAATACAAAACTATATGAGCTAACGCTCAGTAAGTAACGGTTTGCATGATCATCATGTATATGATGTCAATTAGATGATGACAATAACATCACAGCACCAAGTATGCAGGGCCCCCAACCCTCATAGAGTTTAATATCAATAAAGCCAAATCAAATGCGCATATACTAGGATCCACGCGAGTTCATCGTCGAGGACTCACTCATAGTACGAAATATAATTTAGAAATAATAGGCCTGGCCTATCGCCACGAGCCCCCAAACACTCACTTGTTGGCTACGCTGCTGAGTCCCCCAAACACTCACCCGAGGGAACGTCCGGAGTGGTATATCTATCCAGAGAGCAAATAAAGTACAGTATCACTACACATGGTTCACACAATCACCATTGGCTTGCAAGCCAATTTTTGTCATGCCACATGCATATTCTCATGTTTAACATCAAGCACAAAAGGTGCACATGGCATGTATCATAATGTGCTCAATAGTATAATCTCAATCAAATCATATACACCATGCCCAATATTTCCAAGTATCTCTCACCAAAGATTGCATTGATATATTCAAATAGGGTTAACGAATCATCATGTATTGCAATCTTTCCAATCATAGGACGTGATTAATAAATATTACATTATCACGTTCAAAGACATAATACTATTATTTTGCATTGTAGTTGAACCATTACTTACTTCTATCTATAGCTATTGTAATCTTTTCTTTCATACTTGTCGAAACAACTTTCAACATCACCTTAACTTATCATGCCATATCGAAGCCCATGGAATAAGGAATATAATACCTTTCACGGATCACAATTCTGAGTTCTACACAAAAAATTATGCACATTTCCGTGTAGGTGCTAAAACTTGGAGACATGCAGCCCCCCAAAAACGGAGGAGGTCGGCCCCCCAAAAGGGAGGGTGGCCGGCCACCATTTAAATATAGGGGTGGGGCCGGTCAATACTCTTTCTTTAAATTTTTTCATCCTGGGTTAAACGTTTAGGAATATAGAGGATGGCTTAAACGTTTAGGAATATAGAGGATGGCTGACCCTTCGTGGCCAGCCCTCCCAAATTTTTTGGTGTTGGGGGGAGGGGTTTGCTTTGTTTTCCCATTTTTTTCTCCCTTTCATATTTTGCCCCCTTAACCCTATTTATAGAAAATTTTGGGGGCTTGTTCCGCAATTATTTAATCAATGTTTAATCCGTATAGTTTCTTATTTATTTTTCTTAATCACTTAACTCAAATACCAGTGATACTAAATAGCATTACTTATTCTTATAGAATAATACTATATAGCACTAGTGGTACTTGGCACCAGTTTAGGTGGCATTCAATGTGCTATTGAATGATAAGTAGAATTAAATGAATAAATAAATTATCCACTTAATTCAATTTATCATTTAATGCCACATTGATATGGTGTCAAATTTCAGTGGTGCTAAATAGTATTACTCATTCTCATAGAATAATGCTATGTAACACCAGTGGTGTTTGGTACCAGTCTAGCTGGCGTCCAATGTGGTATTAAACAATAAGTAGAATTAAATAAATAAAGGAATTGCGTCCTCAAAATTCCACTGCTGCACCTATGTACCCTATTGTTATGATACATGTGAAACGTTACTTCTATGATATCCTTCTCCCCTTATAAGAATACATGTCATAAAAAAAAAGATTCTTACATCTCATCCAAAATTGTTCCAGTACCAATTTACATTTCTATACTCATGCATTAACGTATGTCCAAGATAGTATTGCGCTAAGAATCCTGCACTGTAGCGACCAAGAAAAAAAAATTTAATTTTATTACTTTAACTTGTGTCGCTACTATTTCTGTGACTTTTCAAACTTTATCTACTCGTCTAGCCAAGTCGAGGTATATTATGAGGGCGGAAAATTATATAACTTAACAAAAGTTCAAATTTGACCTAAATAATTCAAACTTATTAAACTAAATTCTAACGAATTAATTTCAAGAAACGGACCAACTTATATAATATTTCACCAATGCCAATCAAATCTTCAAAGTTATATATATCAAGATAGCAACTTCTAATTAGTCCCTAAAACATTTCAAAAAACAAATTCTTAGTCCCTAAAACATTTCTTTCACCACACCTTATAAAGCCCCTAAAGACTTCATTTTGACACCCCCTAAGCTCATTTTATCCCAGCAACAGGTAGCTCTCTCCTCCTTTCTTCTTCTTCTTAATAAATAGCTAACAATGTTATATTTCTTGGCAAGAAAAACATCTAGCTTTAAGAACAATTCAAGAATCCAACAATAAGGTAACCATCAAAGCTCTTCTCTCTCTTTTTTTTCCTCAAGCAAGAATCATTCTAGTGCTTCCATTTAACAAACTAATTATGTACTACATATATGATTCTAACTATATTAGCTAGGAAATTCCTATATATATACACACAGACAAAAAAATGGATTCTTTCAACACATTTCACACATACATTATGCTATCACCATCTTCATCCTCATAAACTATTAACACAAAAAATAAAAAAAAAATAAATCGGAAGAGCGTAGGTTCGGTCGAGCAAGCCAAGGACCCAATTTTGAGTTCATCCTCATTTCTCCACCAAACTTCTCAAAATTGGTGCATATAGCTTCCCCTCGTTGCGAGGAATACAAATATGTGAATAGTTTGGTCGAAAAATCGCCACCCTCTCTAGAAAACCACCAAAACTGTCACACCACTCCACCATAAACCACCATCATACCTTTCGAAACTTACATGAACGGATAGAGCTTGTCAAGAGCTTTCCTTTCCACTTAATTTTCTTTCAGTTCACTAGATTTTTGGTTGGATTTCGATTTTCATTCCTTTCCCCTGTTGAAACTCAAAAGCGTCCCTCTTGTTTCTTTCCTTTGTGTAATACACTATCTAGAATTTAATCCTTTGGGTTTTTGCACTTTGGTCCCTAAAAGTTTTAAAAACACTTAACTAAGTTCTAAACTAATGGTCAATTTAAGTCTTGGCCCCAAGGATTCTCAAAACACTTTAGTTGACCCTAAAGTTGTTATTTAAATCAAAGTTGGCCCCAAAATATTTTAAATAATTATTTTTGCCTCCCTAAACTTTCAAGTTGTGCATAATTAGTCCCTAAGCTTTCAATTTTAATCACATAAGTCCCTTAACGATCTATTTAACTTAAATTGACCCTCAAACTATTCAAACATATAAAATTTAAGTCCTCTAACTATTATAATTATTTATTTAGCCCTTAAAGAATTTAATTACTTCATAAAAGTCCTAAATCCTAAGCCAATCAAATTAAATGTGAACTCTAACACTCATAAGTGATCAATTAAACCTTTAAACATTTTAAGACTCCAAAAGCCTTAGCATTATAACTTTTATAAATATTCAGTTAAGTCCTTAAAATTTAAGATTCTCCTTCCAATGATAATTTAAACATACTAAATCACTTTAAACTTTCATTTGCTAGACGATGACACTTTAAGTTCCAAGTTTGAATAGCATCGATCTCTCATGCAATATTTCAAGTAAACTTTTTCTAGGCTATTGAGTTAGGGTTTACATTGTGCAAATTCTAGTTGATTGATCCTGTCATTTTCTAATGGTTGTGACTTGAATGCGTAAAAATATTTGATAGGGACCTCAAATTGGTCTGGGGTCAAAAGTAGGTCCTTGGGATAGCCCACCGTGCAATTATGATATTAGCGCTATGTACGTTGTCAGAGACCGCAAATTGGTTCGGGGTCAAAAGTAGGCCTTTGGGATAGCCCACAACACAACTTTGAAAATTTTAAATGTTTAAAGCGTAAAGGTTATGATTATAATTGCATATTTGGTTTGACTTAAATTAATTGACTTGCCCACTGAGTAATATTATTATTATGCTCACAACAACTTTCCCTCCTTCTAGGTTAAGGGATCGGCTGTGGTCGAGGCGACGAGCAAGGTCAACTAAATATTTTGACTAAATGATTATGTGTTGCCCTTTTTGTTAAATACCTTATTGTATTATGTATTAAACAATTACTTTTGTCGACAACTATAGATATGTATTTTGGGATTATGTAATTGAAATAATCATCATGTTTCGGCATATATGCTATCCTTATTAGTTTATCTATTTAAAAAAAAAAATCTACTCGTTAAATTCAAAAATGAAAATACTACTTTTAGTAGCGTTCCAAACTTTAAAAAATTGGGGTGTTACATACAGTTAATAACATGCTTAGCCCAATGAATCAAATGAAGTTCGTCAATCACTTATTTCTAGTTATAAACTTGCAATTGCATCATCTTTGTTCTCATAAACTACTAATTCTTATCTCCTTAATTATAGCTCTATTAGTTCGTTTTCAAGTCAAACAAAATATGTCTGATATCATTTTTTTTCAAGAAGGCACTTAAATTTTTTAGTAAAACCCAATTTTTCAGTATTTCTATGTCAAAAGTGCCTCATGTCTCAAAACAAAGTATGTTGTGCATCTACAAGAAACTTACAAAGATACTTTATCAATCTCTAATAAGAAATTCCCAAATAGCATTTAGGCTATTCTATTATCAATATGTGCTCCTATCCTCGACTCTTTATATTTACCTGAATATCATCTTCTACGGTTCATATAACCAAAAATTCATGTTCAGCATGAACAGTACTTACTTTATCAGTATAAGTTCTGAAATTTAGCTTGGCAAACTCATCAACTTTACATTTATCATAATTTATGTACAGAATTTTTCATGATTAGACAAGTAGTTTAAAGTAATTCAAGGTACATGATCTTCTAGTTACACAAATTAATCACCACATCATAATGATCTTCTAGTTACACAAATTAATCACCACATCATAAATAAACACTATGGTACTTCTTGGTCATATGCATTCCTTAATCTCGTATGTGTGTATGCTAACTATCATCCACAATTCAAGTTTCACAGGTACTCAAAAGTTAATAATACCAAGATGCATAACTTACATAAATCTCAACATCCATAAACGTTTCTCATGGTAATCTATTTACCTTATTATCGCATCTCATTCGTCAATTAAAATCATTAATCATTGATCAATAACTCAAAAGATTCTGAAAGACTTGATCTATTTATATCCAAAAGTTACACTAGGATCTTATATATAAATATTATAACATTTTTATGACATGTGTCTCTTAACATCACTAGACCTTCAGACTACTTACCAAATAAACTTTATCCTCAACGAATTCATATATTTCATATACTCATCAAAATATCAAAATTAATATTTCCTACAAATCAATTATTCATCTTTGTCATATTAATAGAGTATAAATAGTGATCAAAATGTTTTCATCGTCAAACCTTTACATAGTTTGAGATTAGCCATTCACCCAATTGAGTGTTGAAATAATCCCCATAATTTTTTACATCTCTAAATCTTACGATAACACTTTTTCGAATGACTGTCCCATAATTTCCAGTAACCTCTGCATTATGACATCTACAAAATCCCACAAACCTTTTTATAAAATCGGAAACTTAAAATCCACAATTTATTATCAACACAATTATAATCATCCTAAAATATTCTTCACTTATCATATAATGAATCATATCATGTGATAATTGCAACCTTAACAATGCTATCTGATTTTTAGAACTACCAGCTGTACTAGTGTTACCAGTACATTATCTTATATGTATCTTGCTTTCATAATAATTTCTTTAGCAATCTCATTTTCCATTCACTACTTATAGTATTGAGGAAAGATCTCATATATCCCACTTCCAATTCTAATGTCACAGTCACATCATATATTTCAAAATGGATAACATGAGTTCTATGCAGTAATTATCTTGGTATACCATATTTCTACCATGTTTCTAGTAAACCAAAATCATATATAGAACCTCTTACAGGTTTGATGACGTGATCCAAATTCTTTTTATAGATACAACCACATATTTATTTTCAAACATCTTTATACCTCATATGAGAGGATTTGAGATCACTACTCTAGTAACTCTTTTCGTTCAGCCACGTCCCACCGTACCGTGAAGATTAAAACTTCACTATATAGTATCAACATAGGTTCTTGATACTTATAAGGTATCACTGGGGAGCATATATATTTCAAATCTTATGCTATTGAACATGAAATAAAATTAAATCAACTTGTCAATTTTTTAAGACTCATTGAGCAAAAAAAATACCATCAAAATAAAATATTGAT
>CAVNYN010210463.1:0-10695 GCA_963692815.1 Nyctanthes arbor-tristis | reverse complement strand
TTAAAAATATTAAAATATTTAGTTTTTGGTATTTTACTATAATACCACTGGCTTTAATGGTAGAAATGGATGAAAAATGTTAGAGGGACCTGAGGTGTAATATTTTGGAATGGTTAGGGCCCCATGACTAAAACTAAAGGTTGGGGACGTAATCTCAACGAACTTGAAAGGTTGGGGACGCTAGGTGTAATTAACCTTTTTTTTTTTTTTTGTTCTTTTGCTTTTCATTGATTTTAGCGTTTGATTTAATTTTGTTATTTTAGATGAGTGTGATCGTCTTGATAGATTAATTTGCTGAACATGGTGGTTCTATTTCAGTTTTTATTTTTTAGTAGTAAGTTTTTTTTTTTAAATTTCCTTTTCTTCCCTTTTTTCCCAAGTTCACTATTACCAAAAGATTAGGATTTTTTTAGTGTGGATTTTTCTCGAAAAAACTCTTGAAATTGGTGAAAGTTCGAACAAGAAGACTGAAAATGAAGAAAGAAACGTTTTCTGCCTAACTTTGTTGTAGAAATAATATAAGATCAGGGTAAATTCATCATTGAAATGTTTCTTTTTCATCATTGGTAGTGTAGACCGTAGATGTAGAAGATATATACTAGCTTTGGGGCCAGTTTCCATCCTTTTTATACAGACGTTTGTTGAGGATTTACATATAGTCATATACTGATATACAACGAAATATGATTTCCTTGTCCTTAAATGTACATTCACATTTTTTTTTTCCATGAAAATTGTAAAGGTGGAGTTCCTCTTCGTACTCAATTCAATTCTCTATTATCTAAGTATGTGTTCTTTTTATGGCATTTCTAAATTCTCTTTCTGAAAAGCATTGGCAAATAATATCCAGTTTTTGTTACAAATATATGCAATCCAGTTTTTGTTACAAATATATGCAATTTAATTCATGGATTATTTGTTTGGATGTATTTGACTGCGTTTGCAGTGGCAGCTTGAAATCTTGAAGATGTCTCTGGTTGGGCAGATAACTTGTTAGGCATGTAAATCTAAATTGATTTTGTTCATTTACATACTATGGCTCCAACTTGTAGATTTACTGCCAGTAAAACCTTCTCCTTTAGTGATGGGTAATGTGAGGAAAACTCTAATGGCTTAATATTAATGTTGCAGATGGAATTCAATGACGTGTAGAAGGTGCTCTGAAGACCATCAGAAAACAGCTTCTGCAAAGATTTGAGACGAACTTGATAGTAAGTTGGGATGACACAATAAGCTATAAGATGAATCCTTGGGAGGAATTTAACAAGTTTAACTTTGCAGCATACAGAGTCAAGTCCAGGAACTTTTTTTTTTTTTTTTTACCTTTTCTACAACTTATTAGATTATCTCGTGAGATTGCATTTACATTTTAGTACTCTTTGGCAGCTTTATCATTTCATTTAGTTGGTTAAAATTCGAGACGAGGAACAAATTTGATTTATGTAGGAATATTTATTTATTTATGCATATGTGACTTAAAATTGGCTTTTCTTTTCCTTTTTAATCCAAGAGTCATTGCATATATGGAGCAGATATGCCGGGATTTGCAAAGCAAAAAATGGCCACTAATGGCATGCTTACATCCGTAAATGACATTTTGTTTATTTATTTGATAGTGATCAGTTTTTAAATTGTTGGGTAACTATTGTTGTTTTTTTCTGATTTGAAGACATTGGAGGAAGAAATGCAAGTAGTTGTATCAAGGCTTTATCTTCCAAAGCATGAAAAGGATTACCTTTTTTTAGCTTCTATTAATGTTAGAATCTGTATTAGAAAGAAGTTTGTTTGAGTAAGCTAACATTGTTTTGTTCTCTACTAGGGAGTATGTATAAAAATATTGCCGTTTGGACATATTTGTGGCTGTTTTTGGTGTACGTTAATGGAGGTTGGTCAAATTTTTAAGACATTTTATGCTTCCTGTCATGGTTTTTGTGGATCGATGTCATAATGTGGTTACACGCCTCTCTTGAAATCTGTACCTTAATCCTAGGAAAGTAAGAAAAGAGAATAATCTTATTTGTAAGGTTTCTACGTTGTTGAGACGAAATCTTTTCCCATATTGAACGCAACACGAGCAAGAATCTATGTTTACTTATGCAAATAAAGGATGGTTAAGTTATGTCCAAGTTATTTGGGTTAGATCCTTCTTAGAAGATGCATTTTTGGGGAAAAAAATAGAAAAGAAAAAATTAGATCAAGAAGTTGATCTCCAAAGATCGATAAAATATATAAAAGGTTTAATTTGCTACGAGGATGACGTGAAGTTGTAGTGACAAGTGATATTTGCACCACAAATTTGTTTTATCAAGATAACTACAACGCGAAGTTAACAACACATTCAGCGCACACGTTCCTAGTTTAAGGATAAAACAATGAATTTATTATATTTCCTAAAAGATTGTCTGAATAATTACTTACAATTAGTGAGACTGTTTAATTTATCCAACCGAATGTTTACGCATTAATTCCTCCCGGGAGTTCCATATGGGCGGGTTGGGTATGCTTTGCTCCCGGAACCAATGCAAGTTCCGTATGTATTGCGTGAGCAAAAAGGACGGGCGGTTAGGCTCTTATTATAATTAATCTGTTTCCGAACTCCACCAGAGCCAGAGGATCCAGCTTTGGCAGGATCATCCGAACATAGCAAACATGAAATAAATATAGTCAGCGAATGCATATGAATAAATTTTAGTTAAGACATATCCAATTATAAGAGTACGTAATAAACATCATTACTATTCGTCTAGTAACAAAAATCAACACGAGAGGGCTCAACATCCTATCCTTCTTTTGAGCAATGCATTTTCTTCTTATTTTGTCCATCTCAAGTCTTCGCCCTCATTGATATGACTTGGTCTATTTCTTTCCACCCCTTTTTTTGTGGGGTGGGAGGGTGGGGTGGGGGTTGGTTTCTGAAAATATAGAAAAAAAAGGGCATTTGAATCACAGGTGGGATGAGGCTTGCAACACCCTCAAGAGAAGGAGTTAGAGTTTAGGTTTGGGGGACTGGGATAGGTTCGTAGGTAAGGTAAAAGTGGAAAGGTCGAAATGATTTAAATACTAATAAAGTGTAATTTTTTATTTTCCTACGAAATATTAAAGTAGATAATTTTCTTAAGTACCCTAAAACAGGAGACATTTTCCACATAGCTTGGAAAATGCAAAATAGCAGTAAAATTTGAAATTTGAATCTTTGTTTTGCTTCTCTGGAGGGCTTTTTGACATCTTGCTTAACAATTATACTAGTGAATTGCAGTTTTGGCTGAAAGTTTATTAGTTTTATGCATAGCTATTGAATAAGGTATTGTGGATTAGGTCTAATAAAAAAAATCTTATTATTCATTATACATGTTAGGAAGAATACATGCAGCTGTTCCTGTTCGTTTGTTAGTTCGTACATTGTATTATATTTCTTTTTATCCAAAATATTTACAGAGTATCATTAATTAGACTACGGCGTGTCATCTCTAAAAACCATTTATCTATTTAAACTGAAAATAAAAGATATAAAGCAAGTTTAATTCAAGTACTAGAAATGAATGATATATTATGTAAACCATCTATACTGCTACTCTCTTTATAAATTTTTTCACAACTTGCATGCATGATAGAAATCGATTAATTCTTGAATAAATATCAAATTGTAAAATTTCACAGGATAATAGCACGTGTTAAATTGTAAAACAAGTGGCAAAATAATATTTCATAAAGATTTATCCCTACGTGTGTACCTTCTGTGGGTGGCACTTGGTTTGGAAGTAATGAAGGAGCATGATTACTGGGACTACACTTTGGCTCACCATTAATCAACATAATTATAAACATGAAATACGTCAATCAAAAACAATAAAAATATTCAAAAACTTAGCAGTGGATGAAATGCTTGTATATATGGTACTATGAATAATTCTAATTAGACATAATAGGGTATAAAAAGATAGATAAAATAGACATGTGTGATGTGTGATTGGTATTAATATAAAAGTGATGTGATGTATTGAAAAACATGATAGTGCGATGTGTCAGTGTTGTTAGAATTTTTGTATAAACTTTTGTTCAAGTAGCATTGTCCATGGTACTATAATAAAACGTTGAAAATATAATATATAAAAAAGGTTTAAACATACAGAGACTATAAGTAATATATTAATTTTACAATTTACAAAGTCAATCACCTTTTGATCCCCCTTTGTACTGTAACAAATTTCTTGTATTTGAAGGAACAAATAGCATCGAGAGAGATATGTTATATGCTCGTTCAGAACCAATGTCACATCTTCTGCCACCACAGCCAAGGGCTAAAATTAGAATTCAAAAGATACACGCGCAGCACCTCCAAGAACAAGTTAAGGCCTGATCACCTTACAAAATTCCAAATTTTAAGGGATCAGCTCCTCTCACTTAGCGGCTGAGGAGATAGCTGGTGAAAATCAATTGTTCAGACAAGTCAGTCAAAGTCATTGTACTTATATTGTATTAGAATGGTTGTACTTTCACTTTCCGACTTAGAATGTTCTATTTGTACTTGTGATGTACTCTTCCGATCTGGAGCCCTGAAAGTTTATACAGTGTCAGCTTGCCCCCTCTTACCAAGAACTATATAGGGGGAGGCTCATTTAAGAGATCCATACTTTTTCAGAACAATTTCTCTCTCTAAAAATCTAAAATATATCGAACCTGGGCTCGACTCTCAAACAAGACCTAAAGTTCAGAACTTAATTTTATATTCATCCCTGTAGGCTTGACACACGGGTTTATATTTTGTTGACTAAGACTCAAACATAATCTGACATCAACAAATTGGCACTAGACGAAGGGCCTTACTTCTATAGAGTTAAGGTCCAACTCCCACAACTGGAATTCGTTTATTTTACCTGCATTGTCACTCCATAGCTCAAAATCCTTCTTCTAAAAGTTAGCACGCCAGTAGTCATCATGTGGAAATTCTACCATTTTTTCAACGAGGACCCAACGCGGCACCTCCAGAGCTCAACCTGATCCAGTTATGGCCGCTTTAATGGCTAGAATCGAGTTTTTATCACGAGAGGTGGAGAGACTCCAACAAAATCCGCCTCATGTACATCGGGCCTCAATACAGCCCTCACCGCAAAAACATCAAGCCTCAGTGCCACCTCCAATGGAAGAAAATGTGCAGTCTACTTGGTGAAACTCAGAAAGAAGACCTCTGACAGTACATCAGGCCTCAATGTGCCCACCACCGCAAGCACAGCAAGCCTTAGTGCCATCTCTAGTGGAGGAAAAAGAGGTGCAATCTGCTTGATGACACTCAGAAAGAAGGCCAAGCGTTAGGCGATCACTCAGCTTCGCTACTAAAGGCTCTCATAGCTCCACGGGCAGGTGATGTGAGCCTTGAAGATCAATGCCAAGGAATGCAGATAGTGTTTTTAGCTGGCTAGGTCCTGATTGATCACCAAGGACCGCAAATGCATCAAGAGACACTCAGTACCGCTCATAGAGAGCAAGAAATGTAGCATCTGGGAGAAACTCACCACCTTTAGGAGCAGTGAAAAACGGCGAATACAATACTTCTTTGAATCTCAACCCCCCGCCAACTCCTAATGTCCCAGCTCCTGTGGTACCCACATCCGAACAAGTTGAATTGTAACAATTGAAAAAGCATTTAGCAGACCTAGAGAACAAGCAGAAAGGAATTGTTGAATGCTCTTTATACTTAGATTCACCATTTGATTCATACATCTTGGCTAAGCGGTGGACTGAGAAAATCAAAATCCCACATTTGCTAAACTATGATGGTACGACTGATCCAGTAGCACACTTGGACAAATATGTACCTTGGATGAAGCTTTAGGGGGGCAAGCGATGCAACAATATGCATAAGCTTCTCATTGACCTTGGGGAATATAGCGTTCAACTGATTACGCAACTTACTGATAGGGTCTATTTTGATTTGGAAGGACCTTTCTACTCAGTTCCACCCGAGTTTCATGGGGTCTATAATCTAAACCACTCCAAATGAAAGGCTGGTGTCTATCAAGCAAAGAAAATCTGAGTTGCTAAAAAGTTATCTAGATCGGTTTAACACGCAAACAATAGATACAGACCGGGTCTCAGATGATGCTCTCTTATTGGCAGTAATCTCAGAGTTATACCCAGAGACTCGATTTTGGTGGTCAGTCCAAGAAGATGGACCCAAGACTTTCCATGAATTCTTAACAAGGACTCCAAAGTATGTAGGGGCTGAAGAAGCAAGATCCTCTAAGCCTGAAGAAAAAATGAGTAAGGAGCCTGAGATGAGGGACAAGGACCGAGAACACATCAACGGCCACTGTGACAAAAGGCAAGATTCAAGGACCTACGAGCAATTTAGACCTCACCAACCCCCTCAGGAGTATCAAACGGCAAATCAACTATTGAGCACTACCCCTAAATTGATATTTCTTAGTTCAAAGGATAATGGTTTGTTCTTGAAACCAAAACCCCTGAAGAAAAACTCAATTCATGAGACAGACAGCTGTTCGGACCTGAAAAGGGAGATTTAGGAGTTAATCAAACGAGGACACCTAGAGGAGTATGTCATACCCAAGGACGGAAAGAGGTCAACAACCTCAACAGGTCAGACAGGCTCAAGGACCAGCGGTGCATAATCCACTGGTTGAAATACATGTCATAGTCGAAGGTAACCAAAATAATAAGAGATCTAAGAGGCATTAGCACCAAGAGGCCAGAGAGGCCTACAATAGCTATCAATTGTGCACCGCCAATGATCCTTCACTAGAAAATGTTGATTGCTTTAGCTTTAGTGAAGCAAATGCTCAAGGCATGTTCCAGCCTCATGACGATGCCCTGATAATCGTAATGCCCATATCTGGAGTTAGACTTCACAGGACCCTTGTTGATAATGGGAGTGTCATTAATGTGCTTTTTTTGACACCTACTTGAAGATTGAATTGGAAGCGCGACACCTAAGGCCTCACCCTTGGAAAATTCACAGTTTTACTAGTGACTATGTCTAACTTAAGGGCATAACCTCATTGATGGTAGAGCTGGGAGAGCCACTACGTATAAGGAGGACTATATCTGATTTTATGATAATCGATGTTAAGTCCAATTACAACACCATTATGGGAAGGCCAATCTTACATGAGAGTGGGCCGCAACCTTCATATATCACTATATGCTCAAGTTTCGATGGACTATGGCGCCGTCATAATCTCAAGGGATCTGAGGCGGGCCTAGGAGTGTAGTATCATCGACATGCCCAGTCGACCGAATGTCGTTCAGGAGGTGACCAAGAAATTCAATGAGAAAGCGGAAGAGCTTCAGACTTTGGAACCTAGAATAGATCAAAATGAACCAAGAGTAGAGCTTCAGACTTTATATTTTCTATCTTTAAATTGCTTTTAATTTTAGACTATCACAAATTTTAAAGAAGCATCTCATTGAAGCTGGACCTTAAGAAGGAACTAAAAATACTTAAGGGTAAAATAGACAATTCAACAATATAGCCAACTCATCCGACACTTGAAATATTAGTGTTAATGCCTTTCTTTAAATAATTGAAAACCACCGTCAATAGTTTGTGGGTTTTCCATGTGGGACTTGGGTCTTCCTATTTCTCTTACACAAAATATATTTCTATTATTATTGTGTGGCTAATGAGTTTCTTTAGATCTGATCTAAGATTTCTGGGCTTGTCTTCTAGTTGGTTTCGTTCAATTGCTGAGATTCCGTGGGTTCTGTGGTTTCAGATTGGGTTATCAGTGGTTCGGCATGCTTCGCTTCGACTTGGTCTGATTTAACTTGGTTTCCACCCTCCAACCCGCCAATCGAACCGATCCAATTAAGACCTCTCACAAACTGACCGAAGTGAACTAGAAAACCGATAAAACTGACCAACTCGGTTCGGTTCAGTTCGGTTTGGTTTGGTTCATCGAGTTAACTTGGTTGACTCGGTTAAAATGGCCATTCCTAATTCTCACATATTATTTAACAATTCAAAAATTGGTTGAAGGTTATCCAACAAAGAATCGATTCGTGCTCTGTGAAGGAAGAGAGTAATCGGTTAAGAATGAGATAAGGGAAGAAATATAAAGTAGATAATTTAGAAATAATAAAAAAAACTACATCAAGAATAAAAAATTAAACAAAAAAGGAAATCTAGTACACCAGTGACATCACCAGTGGCATCATTAGTGAGCTTATAATGTCACACCAGTAGCGAGAAAATACAAAATAAGACAAAATTCTCTTATTATTAATATATATATATTATTAATTCCAGATTTACCAACAAAAGAATTGGTAGATAATATCGGTTCCAAACATCAAAGCACTTTCACCAATAGAAAATTAGTTCCAGATAGGAATACAACTCCGCTAACCGAAAACATGTCACTAATTATCAACGGAAAATATTTCATTTACAAACTTAGGAACATAATCACCGTTGTTAAAAATAATATCACATTTGGCAATAAAAATCAGTTGGAAATATGAATACACCTTCACCAATGGGTAACTTGTTGCTAATCTTCAACGGATTCCAACAGAAAATTTTTCGTTGGTAATTTTGATACCAATCAGCCGTTCGTAAAAATGATGACGAATTTGTTAATAGAAAATCGGTTTCTTAATAACAACGGAATTTTTTGCTGGTAAAAATTCATTTCTAACACAACAGTACCAACCGGAAGTCAGTCTAAGTGATTTACATATCAATGTATAATATTAGATATAAAAAATCGGTTGGTGAAAAAGGCTATACATTTACAAACAGAAAATCTGTTACCAAACACCAATGGAATATTTCGGTTGGAAATTTTCTGTTTGTGGAGGTGATTTATTTTGTAGTGAATCAAGTACTGAGCACAAAGGGATTGCAGATGCTACTTTCCAATGTTCTACTCAAATGAACCAAAGTTAGTTTCACAAAATGGCGGCCCAAATATTCAATAAATTCAAAGTAAATAGTATAAGCTACGACAAGACTCCAATTGAGGAGAACACGGTAGAACCAAGTCTCCCGGCTCCAAGTAGAGCACCAGTCCGTATTAAGGGACCTAAGAGGTGCTCGATGACTTAAAAAGAACTGGAGAAAAACCAGTCCTGGGGATACTCATGTCCTTAGAATTTCCAGAGCCTTTGGTCCCAAGATCCAGTTTGGCTATGAGCCAACTTAGCAAGCGACCAAGGCCAAGGAAGATAAAAAAAGAGCTGGAGAAAAACTAGTCCTGGGGATACTTATGTCCTCATAATTTCTAGAGCCTCCGGTCCTAAGATCCAGTTCGGCCATGAGCCAACTCGGTGAATGGTCAAGGCCAAAGAAGATATAAAAAGAGCCGGATACGATCTGCTCCTGAGAGTACACATACCACCTCATATCATTTAAGCAGGAGTGAGCACTCGAAATTAAAAGCGTAACCTTACACTATGTAGCGCATGGAATGAAAATCTATCTAAATAAAAACGAGTTATCCCATTAGTTGAAATTATAAGTCACTAAATACATTCTAGTACTAGAGATGAAAACAAACCACGTGGCCTCAAAAGTTGACTAATCTACTAGGAAACACTAACACCAGCACTGGACAAAAGTCACTTCAGTAGCACTGAAGGCAAAATAGCGTGGGTGACAATAGTAATAAAATCTCAATCCTAAATCCCTATAGAAGTAGAAGGATCTGGAACTAGAACTGAATCCCTCTCTTAAGCCCTGGTCAATGGCTCAACCGGATCAACATCAAACTTTGGGATCCCAACCTTGACTCTCGCTTTTGCCTAATCTCTCTTTGTGGCTTTCAGCTCATCTATAAGACACTGGATATCAAAGTTATGATCTTTCTTCTTGGTTTTCTCGATTATAGACTCTTGAGCAAATATAAGAGTATCGGTGATATCAATCTTATACTCCTCAGACTCCTTGTATTTCTCCAATGCCTCAATCTCAGCCTTGGCTAAAATTACTCGGACATCTTCAATCTTCAACTCAACCTCTTGGAGTGTTGTGTCCTTCTTTACTAGCTGAGCTCTGAGTCTCGCCACTTCTTCATTATCTTTCTTATCTGACTCAGAGTTTGAAAGCCTGAATTCCTTAAACTCAGCTTCAAGTTCTTCGATCTCTAGGACTGTATCCCGATTTACCAGAGATTGACCTAGTTTCTCCTTGTAATGCTCTTGGTATTCCCTAATCTACTCTCTAGTGTGAGCCAAATAATTCATCTCTACCCCCATGTTAGCGGCAGTGGCTGAGGCATTAAACAGAACTTCCATTCCTTCGGTTGAAGTCTCTTGTTTCTTAGTCCAGCTTCGGGCTAAAACTTGCCAAGAACTTTTCGCTGAATCTGGTAATAACTCTATGGCATCCGACCGAGCACCCTTGGAACTCATCATATCCCTCAAAGCCTTGGGGATAAACCCTTTTTTGGGTCTTTGCTCCTCTGCCCTATCATCATTCCTTCCTAGGTAATGATTCTCTTCATCGGAAATCTGGACAGGCTCAATAGGGGCAGGACAAGGGGCCGTCTCAATAAGCCTTGGAGAACCATTCCGATCTAAACCCACTTTCCAGTCCCAATATCCTCCTGAGTAGGAGGCGGCCACTTTTCAAGCCTGGGACGAGGTGCAGGTCCAGGTCCAGATCCCCGAGAAGGGATTTTCCTACTTTTGTGGGTTATGAGTTTGACCTTTAGATGCTTGCTTTTTCCTGAGATCGGA
>CAVNYN010210460.1:0-22059 GCA_963692815.1 Nyctanthes arbor-tristis | reverse complement strand
TTTAACTTTTACTAACTTTTGCAACTATGTTCATACTTCATAATAATAACTTTTTCCAATTTTATTTTATCAACTTCTATCCAAAACATTTACCCCCTAAAGATGGCCATAATCTTTCTTGCGAGACATCGAAAGGCTTTGTTATCCTAGGTAGTTAGGGACCACCATAAAACTAAAACCAAAGTTAAAGATCTTCAAAATGATAATAATAATAATAATAATAATAATAATAATCTCTATATTTATAATACGGGTGGTTATATTGACACCACATTTTTTTATAACTACACTACATTTTAATTGCATTGCATAACTTTAACTTTTACTAATAATTGCATATATTTTCCTAACTTTTTTTGTCACAATTTTATTCTCAAAATTTCATTAATTAGCATATTTGATATTTGATAAAGCTGTATGTGCAAAGAATTGGTTAAGAAAGTGACTCAAATATATTAATCAGTAAATTATAAGAAATAGTTAAGTACAATTATTTAGTTTTATTGATAATTTGAAAGTATGAAGGTAGAAAATTTTAGACAAGACTCGTTCTTTAAAATAAGAAGTACTGATATATAAAGGATTGTAAAAAAAGAATATAACAAAAATGATGAGGATATAAATGTAAAAGTAAATAATGTTCAATGACTATTTATATAATTAAAATGTGGTGCATTTATAAAAAACAGTGGTGAAAATATTTTTTTGCTTATAATACTAACTAAGTTGTGAGTTAATTTTCCCCCCTAAAACTGGCACCCTAAGGGAATTGGAAATTGAATGTCGTGATGATGTTAAGATGATGTCGTTGATGTCTGATTTATTTTTTTGTTTTTATTTTGGTTTACTTTTCTGTTTTTTATTTTTGTTTATTTTTGTTTTTTTATTTTAAGAAAACACTAAATGTGGCGTTTTAATTCCTTAAATATAATAATTAATGTACATTTTAAAGTTAATTTTTCCCTATTTTGTGATTATTTAATTTTGATATCTCTATATTTATTTATATTTATAATACTAAATAAGTGGTGAGTTAATTTTTTTCCACCTAAAACTGATATCTTAAGAAAATTGGAATCTAACGTCGTGATGATGTCAAGCTGATGTCGTTAATGTATAATTTATTTTTCTATTTTTATTTTGGTTTATTTTTCTGTTTTTATTTTTGTTTATTTTTATTTTAAGAAAACACTAAATGTGACGTTTTAATTCCTTAAATATAATAATTAACGTAACATTTTAAAGTTAATTTTTTTTCTATTTTATGACTTTTTAATTTTGATATCTCTATATTTATAATACTAAATACGTGTTGGGTTAATTTTTTCCCGTCTAAAACTGGCACCCTAAGGGTCTTCATATTTACAATACCAAGTAAGTGGTGGGTTAATTTTTTCCCTCATAAAACTGATATTATAAGAGAATTGAGAATATGATGTCGTGATAATATCAAGCTGATGTCGTTGATGTCTAACTTATTTTTCTATTTTCATTTTTGTTTATTTTTATTTTAAGAAAACGCTAAATGTGACGTTTTAATTCCTTAAATATAATCACTAATGTAACATTTTAAAGTTAATTTGTCTTTCTATTTTGTGACTTTTTCATTTTGATATCTCTACATTTATAATACTAAGTAAGTAGTGGTTTAATTTTTTTCTGCCTAAAACTGGCACCTTAAGGAAATTGAGAATATGATGTCATGATGATGTCGAGCCGATATTATTGATATTTGATTTATTTTTCTATTTTTTTCTTTTATTTTTCTTTCTTTTCTTATTTTTAGAATTTTGTTTATTACTCTAAAATCTCTATCCATTCCAGTAATCCACCCTTACGCAACCTACAAAATTGGTGATTTTACATCTTTTAATTTTTCATAGTAATTTTTAATTATCTATTTATTTGATCACCTTAATCCTTTTTTTAAATTTTCAGAATTTTGTTTATTACATCTTTTACTTTTGCATAGTAATTTTTAATCAACTTTCAATTATTAAGGCGGAAATTTTTGGCCTTTGGAGGTGCTTTTGATTTTGTTTAATCAAGTAAGTGTATCAATCAAATTCTTAATTATATCTTTTCTTGCATTTAACCAAGTAATTTTTAATCATCTCCTAATGTGTTTCCCGTGCAACGCATGGGTAAAGTTAGCAGTAATAATAATAATAATAAAATAAACAAATAAAACGCGGTGATATATATATATATATATATTTTGGTTATTTAGTATTATTTTTTTATACATTGTGGATATAGGGGAGGAGAGGGGAGGGGTTGGTGCTGTTGGAACCAACAAGAACCTTGTGCCTAGAACGTGAAAAACCTAACTGTAGCACTCATTTGAACAACATCAGTTAAATAAAATGCTGTGAAATTGACAATGTAGTTTAAATAATATATATATATATATATATATAAAATACGAATGATAATGATGATGTCATTTTACTATTTTTTTTTAAAAAAAGATAATCTATGTCATTTTTATGATTTTATTTTCCAATTTTTTTATGGAAAATTGTACTGTATTTGGATACTAACATTTCTCTCCTAAATTGCTAAACTGGAGGCTCCTTCCACAAATCTTCCTTTTTAGCCCTTCAAAAATAATTGTGAATCTATGTATACTGAAATTGTACTCTGTAATTGATCTAAATGCCCAAATTGAACCTTGGATAAAAAAAACAATTTTTAAATGGATACTGCAATTGTAAGTAATATATAATATAAGTGATAAATTTCATATTATGTACTAATATCCAATAAGTAAGTAATATGAAATTACTAAAAAACATTTATATATTTCGTGCCTAAATGCATGCTGCGATGAAAATTGTGGTATCGTGTTGCGGTGCAACTATTTTTGTTCCTTAGTAGGTATCTGAATTTATCGTCAAATATTCTCTAATTCAGCTTTTATCCCCAAATTTCTTCAATTTCGTGAATTAGCTGAAGTCTTCCTATTTTTGTTTCCTTCAATTCCTTGAATTAGCTGGAGACCTTTAGCATCAATAATTGTAACATTATACTGCTTTTATTTTACAAAGGACACTTTGTAATGATACTGTAGTTTAGTTGAAAATCAATAAAGGCAACACATTCATAAAAACAATGAATGGATATGGAGGGAATGGATTAAATAAATAAATACCTTCAAATAAATCTTGGGTTGATTGAATAGTTTTAAGACTCAAATTTGAAAAGACTAATATACTTTTATAGATGAATGTATTGATGTTTTACAGAAACGGGGTGAAATTACAATTTCACTCCATATTGTGCACTAAAAGAAAAAAGATATATGGATAATAATATAATTTTACTCGCTATCTCTAAACATATTTGTATAATTATCTATACATGTAGTATTACTCAATTTGAAAAGGAGAGCAAATATAGGGATATGATATAATCATATATATATATATATGTATTTATAGAAGACGAGTGATTTTTATTTTAATGAATAAATAAATGCGAGAGAAATCTATTTGGCGGCATAACTCTGCCAGACGTCTAGGAGGAGGATGTGACTACTCTATTGTAGTTTTCGTTTCAATGGATTCCAACTACACTCCGTAGTCTGTACCTTTACTGTCAATACAATTATATCCAAATACAACTATCAATCTGCTCAAGTCTTCCTGGTGTTGAATTTACAGTCAATTTCAAATTCACAGCACTTGTCTTTATTTACTGGATCCACCAGAACTTACTCCTTAGCAAATTCTCTTGTTTCAATCTTCAAATCAGTGATTTCATCGTACTCTTGGCAAAAAATTTCTCATCTTCCACTCTACAAACATATTTTTCCTCTATGTAAAGCAAGAATCAAGGGAGGCTTCCTCCAAAATATTAAATGTGAACCACATGATCCTGATTATTCTCTTCACCTTCTCTTTTCTTCTGATTTAACCCTTGTGTGAAGCTTTCCCATGATTCATCTAGATTACCAAATACCAGTATTCTCCTTTTCGCTTATATATAGCATAATACTCTAGTTATTATGGCTAGAGAGTCGAGTTCCATATAAAATACAAGAATCCAAGAATATATAGCATAAGAAAAATTCCAAAGAATGTAAAATACATTTCATTGAAGCAATTGATCAAACACATAGCTTCAAATATACCAAACACGGGAAATAAGTGCAAATTACTTACAAATAATTGTAACAACCACCAAAAAAAAAAAAAAGAAAAAGTACGCTTGAGTTAGATCAGATGCAAACATATGGCAAAGAATGTTGAGAAAAACGCACCTCCGAATTGCTGAAAATTTTTGATGAGTGTGCCTGGAGCATCTCCAACAATCGTGAATATCCTTAACAGTTCAGTTTTATGAAGTGGGGGAAAATATGTATATATAAATTAAGTAAAATATATATTTTATTCAATTAACTAGATTTTCAGGGGGAGACGTTACACAATAAATATCAAATTATTTTTTAAAAAATAAATAATATGAAATTTTATAAGTTTTATATTTTTTTATAGTGAAATTTTGTAAGGTTATGTTACTCAAAAAGAAATAATTAATTTTTAATATCAACCAAATAATTATATTATGTTAAGGTTAATATTACAGCAAAATTAACCATACTACTATTGTTAACTCAAATAAATATTATTTTATTTTTTGGCACTAATTTAAATAAATGCACTGTACGAAATAGTTGTTAGTTTTAGGCCGAGTCACGTATTTTGAAAATATTTTTTTATTTTAAACCAATAAAGTCAAACAAGAAAAATCAAAAATCAAAAGAGTAAAATTATTGGTTGTAGAAAGTGAAAATATTTATACTAGTAATGATTATGGCAACGATACTCCTTATTTTCAATTTGTTTTTAATATTTCAATTATCATATGTAGTTAATTTTTAGAAAAATATCGCATAATAAAAGTTAGAAAATTAAAAAAATGACAAAAGAATTGCTAATTTAATATTTTGAAGAATAATGGAATACTATGTAAAGTGGCACATAATATAATATATAAGATGTGATTTGCTAATCACAAAAGATTAATTTCATTGAAATAAGTAATTTTATAATTATTTTTACTTTTTTCAACAAATGGTGTGTTCTGTCAATATCAAATGAAATATAAGGTGTAAATCGTAATTTCTTAAAATACGGTAGGTTGATTGTAAATACATTACAAACAAAGGGTGTATTTCGTAAATTTCCTTTTTCCCTTTTATTTTTGAACATTACAGAGGGATTGTAGAAGAGGAGAATCAAACCCTTGACTAAAGGTGTAAGGAATCAATATGGATGTCATTAGACTACAAATGTCTTGGCCCTTCTCCCTTTTATTAAACCAACAAATAAGTATTAAAAGTTGTAATCATCATTAAATTATTATAGGGTGTGAATCTTATCTTGCTTTTTATCTTGAAAAGTTTATTGAAAGAGTAAATAAGTATTAAAAGTTGTAATCATCATTAAATTATTATAGGGTGTGAATCTTATCTTGCTTTTTATCTTGAAAAGTTTATTGAAAGAGTTCATTGAAACTCATTTTTGAGCATTTACTCTTTAGAGAAGCTCTGATACTAGTCTTTTACAAGTACTCTTACTGTTAGACGTAAATATTTATAACCGCCGTTTAAAATTACACTTTGGTCCTTAATATTTGTCCCCACATTAATAATTAACACTATTTGTAGTTTCTAACCACTCGAACCATCCGAAGGCAGACACCCGCCCCTTAATTTACCGATGTTAACAGAACACACCAATATGAGTAGGTAGACAAATTATATGTATACATGATTCGATTGAACTTCCATGCACAATATACATTTTTATAGCCATTGTTGAGCAAGGTAAACCCATTCTTTGTCCTTCGAAAGAGACTCTTAACTTTTTTCTTCCCACTTGTCTAATCGTTTTCTTGTAATCTCCACCTGAGCGAAAAAGGGGAAAAAATGTTAGCTTTTTTCGAGGAATTAACTTTTCAGAAAAGTTCAATAAAAAATTTTTCAGATAAAAGATAATCACTATGAAAAATATTACTCGTAAATGTTTACCTCTCTCTTCCAATCTGTTCGAAAAATTACCCAAATCAAAATGATGGTTTGCATCATCGTTCCTCCTATCATTCCGGACCATATTCCCTATGAAGGAATGAACAAATTAAGTCTACCAATCCATAAATATATTGTTTATTGCAAGTTGTCAAGGGTCCGTTTGGCAACAATTGTAATTGTAACTGAAATATAATGTGGCCACCTGAAAATTTTATTTGACTACTTCTTTGAAAAGTCAATAGTTAAAGTTCGTTTAAAGTTAAAGTTAGACTTTTTGACTAGAAAAATAATAGTCCAATAAAATGATAATGCATGGCCAATTTGTATTGCCAAATGAATTCTTCAATCAAACTTCGTACTAAAATAAAATTTGTGTACCTTTACACCATAGTTGAATTTGAATCCAAGAAGACAACCAAGGGGAACTCCCACAATGTAGTAACACCCAACATTTACATAAGCGACAAATGCTTGCCACCCACAACCAACAGCAACCCCTTCAATTTCCACAGAAGGCGTAAATTTTTACCAAAAAAACACTTTTTTACATATGACGTGATACAAAGATTTATAGTTAAATAAATTTCAATGAAAAATTATAATAAGCAAAGAAATATAGAATAAGGCTTGACCAACAGAAAAATATCAGAAGAAAATTATTACCAGATAGGACAGGTTGAATGCCATTAAGAATGAGAGTAATTGCTAAGAATGGGCATAGCTCTGATACTGCGTCAGCCACTGTTTTACCCTCAGTGAATAAGTAGCTAAAGACATGGCGTTGCGATAGTACAATCGCGGCAACCACCATAGCAATGATTAATGAGATAAAATTTTGCATGAAAACAGAAAAGGCTACTGATTTGGGATTACCAGCTCCAAGCTCATTGCTCACCCGGACACTGTTAAAAATTAAAATTGAAATTAATAGAATATAATTTGCAGATAATATTAGAAACAATTAGACTGTCATAAGACCAAAATTATTAAAAAATATATCTTCGTATATTAGAGTACCATATTAACTTACTTTACAAATATGTCATGAAAAAATTTAAATGATATACTGACCTAGCCGCAGTGTTGAACCCTATTGGAATGGTGAACATTAGACTATTTATTGACAAGCTGCAAAAAAGTGAAAATTAAATCAATAATACAGAGCAAATATCTTATTAATTCCTTCATATATTTTCATCGAACATATAAAAATTCAATTAATGTTACCGCAAAATATTATTTTAGTTTAGAGTCTGTGTCTTTCAAAAAATCTATAGCAAGTGTTGTCGTTATCGAACGATAAAATTAAAAGAAAGAAATGTTTCAAGTACCAAACTGAAAGTGCATCCAAAGCAATTTCGGGATTTTTTAGAAGTCCAGCCATCAACATGAGAACCTGAAGATACCACACCTCCAAGCACAACATAATTGCTGAAGCTATTGATAATTTCACGAACTCCCAAAGCCCAGTAAAAGCCTCCCATTTAAATCCCTTCCAAGTCTGTTTAAACTTTGGGCTGAATAAAATATATACACACTGGGCTATAACAAGGATCCACCAACAAAGGCTCAATATCAAAGATGCTCCAATTAGTCGAAGACCGATCTTATACACCGCTACCCATGACGCTAGCAAATGCACCCCGAGCGTTGCTAACGACATCAGAGCACTCGGGAGTACGATACTTTGTGCTTGGAGAAATTTTTGTACGGGAAAGTTGATGGTGTACGAGAAGAGTTGGGGGATAAGTCCATAGACGAATACTGCAGCTAATGATGACACTTCTTTTGACTCTTTGATCAATATTAATATTTGCTTCGAAAATGCATAGATTACGCAGAGTGGGAGACTGAACAAGAAAAGAACAACGGTCGCCCTTTGGAGATAGAGGCCTAACATATCGTATCTACCCGCACCATATGCTTGCCCACATAGCGTTTCAACCGCGCTTCCCATTCCGAGCTGCAAGAGACATGCACACATCAATATAGTACATGTACGCGTGTTGTACTAAGTATAGTGTTGTGTATGTACGCACCAGGAAGCCATAGGCGAATGTTTGAATGCCGTCATTGCCAAGACTGGCGGCCGCAAACTCAAGATTGCCAAGGTGGCCAGTGAAGATCCTCGTTGCGATGGACATGGAAATGTTTATCATATACATCAAAGTTGCCGGTATAGCAAGTGGAAGAAGGAGCTTTATCTCAATCCACGACGCCTTCCTCATCCGTGTGAGGTGTGGCAAAGTCATGTCAGACAGCACCTTCTCAAGCTCAGAGGTTGCTTCGCGGCCGGTGCTCACTGTCGGCTGCTGCGACGTGGGCGGCATATTGACCTCATCTCTAGCTTGATCCATTGTTTCCTATAGTTTCTCTTATTGTCTCCAACAGTAATGTTGAATATGCAGAGAAAAAGAAAGAAATCTACCAAATATTTGATGTTGAGTACTTTGAATGAAGCTGAGAAGTGGAATTTATAGTGAAGTATTGGAATTTGCAACTTTTTCTGTGAGTTTGATCTAGCACTCGATGGACCATACGCTATGACGCCATATGGATATGGATGGACCATATCTGTATGGCGCCATAGCATATGGTCCATATGGCACTAGAATACAACTCACGTTCTCTGAAATGGAAAAAGGATCCAAATAAGGTGAAAGATCCTTTAAAATTAAAGGCGCCAATTATGTAAAAGATATAAAGTCCTCGTGTGCCCACTAAGTTTTGAAACAAATTAAAGGCACTGAAATACATTTCATTTCATGTACCCTCCATTCCAAAGTGGACATAAGAGTTAATATTCCACTAATCCCACTAAATATTTCTATTACTACCACAAACATATTTTTCAATTAGGCTACACTTTTTTTTGATACTTAACTATTTTTTATACTTGAGAGTGCCCGATGAACTCTATATGTCACACCAATATATTATACATTGGCTTGCTTTTTTGGCATTTAAACAAGTAGAAAACTGAGTTACGTGAAATATCACCATAGTTAATTTTAAGATGTTGAAAAGTTGGTACATCTTTTTTGAAGTGAACTCTGTTGTTTGTTATGTTGTATCTGATTTAGATTTAGTGAACTAACAACGTTATAAGCTATATTCTAGAAGACTGTGTTTGTGTGCCTAGGCTCAAGATTTGGAGTCTTTTCACCCATAATCGACCCTTATTAAACGTTACTGTGTTTGTGCTCAAGGTATAGTGTCAACACTTTTTCACGTCTAACGCTTTTTAAAACACTAACTACTAATAAAAAGACAAGCAATATCTTATCGCTGCAGATGATAACAATTCTTTTGAAATGTTTGGTAATAACATTTTTAATAAGGTGTACATTAACAAATAAGATTGTAAAATATATAAGATATATATATATATATATATATCACTACTTCATCTGATAATAAGACACTCATTTCTCAACTTTTTTTTCTTTTTTATGCTTTTTAGAATTCTAATTATAAAAAGGCACCTAATAACATTTTTAATCATGTTTATCACAAGAAAGAATTGAATCTTAAAACATGTAAGGTGATGAAATATGGCTATATAAATCATTACTTTGCATGACATCAAGAGACGTGCAAAATTCTACTTCTTTTTACATCACTAGTTCTATTCTTTATGTTTTTAGTTGCTCAATATATCTTTTGAAAGGAAAAATTTTCTCAGCCAATAAAATGAAAATATATACAACCCATTTAAAGTTGTTTTAATTGGAAAAAAGGGATGCGTGATGCGAGGACTAACTTTTAAGTCTAGTAAGTGATAAAACCATAATCATTTTATAGACTTAGCACAAAATAAGGACATATGATAACGTCTCAAAGATGCACAATTGCAAAGTTCCCTTTTATCCATTTATATTTTCCTTAAAAAAATCCATTTATACTTTATATTGTATATATAGGTATTTGAAAAATAATAATCAATAAATGTGGTTCGAATTGTGTTGAAGTAGTTAGATTTTCGCGTTTTGGATTGGAGATCTCAAATTCGAACCATATCTGCCACTTCCCAATCAATTTTCCCTCCCCACCCTTATCTCCCTTTGAATTTTTTTTTTTAAAAAAAAACAAAGAAAAGAAATAAAGGAGAAAAAAAATGATATTGTTAATCATGCACAACTAATTAAAATCAGGTTCAATTATTGGGTCGTCAGGTAACTTTATTAACGCTTTGGATAACCATTATATAATTCTATTTCCTCCATCAATTTGTTATTATTTAATATATATGATTGATGGATAAACCTTCAAGAAATCCACATGAACAAAAGCAATACTAACTCAATCAATATACTGAATTTGATCAAGTATTAGATGTCTGGTGTTATTATAGTACTAAATAAATCGTGTGAGATTACATAAGTCGTTGATATGATTTTGTAGAGAGTGATCATGTGCTTAAGCCAACAACTAATATTATATTACATCATCTTCTGGTGTCGTTCTGACACCAAACAGCTAATGTCTGAAACTTACTAATTAATATATGCAAATAATATCATGAATTTAATTGTCATCAACAAGCACGAAAATTCGTCCATGCAACGGAAATTGAATAAGATGGAAAATCTAATTACCACTTAACTAAAACATGAATATACACCCCTTCAAAAAAAAAAAAAAAAACAACAAACCTCACACACATGACTACTAGATATCAAGACCAAAGTTAATAACTCAAGTAGTAAATAGCATCCTATTAGAATAAGATCTTGGGTTTGAATCTACACCCCTCTCTAAAATTTTCCCAACTGTATCAAAAAAAAAAAAAAAAGAAAAAGAAAAGAGAAAGAAAGAAAGAAAGGAAAGGGGAAAAAAAGACTAATAGATATCTCAGTCATCATAACAATCAATCTCGTAGATTATTGTAATTAGAGCATCGACATTGGTATTGTTAAAATAAGTTGTTAGTGGAGTTGTTAGTTAACAACTCAAAAAACAACCTACATTGGTGGTGCTAAAATAGTTACTAAAAACATTTAATTTAACAAACTGTTAGTTTTTTTGTTAAAGTTAACAATAAACTTAACACTTTATGTGGTATTATTTCTTTTTTTTTCTATTTTAATTAAATTGGAATTGACAAACAATTTAACTATGAATTGATAATTAAATTTAACACTCTTAGTTAGAATCACCACCGTGACACATATTAATAGTTAAATTTAACTTGCTTAGGTGTCATTTTTCAATTACTAAAAACTCTATTTTTTGCTTATTTAGATAGTTAATTTTAACACTACCAATGTAAATGCTCTTAAGAAAGATAAATTCAATGCACTAATAAAGAAAACAAAAATTCTAGAAACATGAAAATGAGATATAAAAAACTGACATTATCAATGTGACAAAACTTTATTGTGTGTTGAAAAAGTGTTCATGTAATAATTATCTAATAAATTTGTGTTAAGTAAGAATGTCAGTTTTTATATCACACTAAATTATCACCCGTGCATTGTCCGGGAAGATACCAAATCAAATTATATCTAACATTAGTACGAAATATTAAATAATATATGATTAATAATATTGAACTATAATATTTTGATTATCTTGTTGTTAACTAATAGTTACTATGTGCTTACTCGATATAGAATGCTATTAAGTGACTTTAATAGGAGTTGCCGACAAACTTGATACCTAAGGGTACTCGATCCTGTTAAGATAGGGAGTAGCCGACTAAATAGGTAATTCGGTCGGGGATGAGATTAAAAAATCGACCTGACTTGACAATGTACCGATGAAGGGTATGATAAATTTTTACTCGCACCCCGCCCATTTCCCTTTTTTTGGACAAAAATAAAAATATTTACTAAAAACTCTAATAGTTTGAAAAGTAAAAAGATGATAAAACTGATCAAGAAAGCTCAGTAATTTCAATTGTAATTTTAATATTTAGAATACTATTTAATAAACAAAAAATGAAAATAGAAATATATAAATATATTTAAATTGGCTAATAAATGAGTAATATGAATTACATGTACTAACCCTCCCCACACCCGTCTCCGATTTAAGTAGGGATGAGGAAAAAATTGATATGTACATTAAAAGATGTAGTATACCCGATCCCAACCCGACCCCAACCCCAACCCGACCCCTTGTTATTCTTATATCTTAGAAAATTAAACATTTTATTTTCCTCCATAACTATACCATGAATTTTGTAAACTATGAAGCATTAATTAAACTATATTTGTTATATGCAAAATAAGTAATGTAATAATTAACGACTTGATTTAAAAGCATATAAATAATAATTAAAAATTAATACATTAACTAAAGATTAAATAGTTTAATACAAATTACTAAATACTTCTTAGATAAGATATGCATATTAGAAAGATTTTAAATTAAAAAATAAAAAACATTGAATATAAATTAGTCTAACAAAATCTTTAAGAAGATAAGATACATCCAACAAAATATTTAATTAAAATATTTGAAGATAAGAATAGATATGTATCATAATTTCTAACTAATTGAAAAAATAGAGAAATATTAATTTATAATATACCACAGAATCTGCTTAACATGTAAAAAATATTTAAAATGTCCTCACTTGAGATAGTTTTGACGGGAAAACTACGGTACAAAAGTACCATAGACTAATCTACTTATATATATATATATATATATATAGATTTCATATCTCCATAAAATTGCTTGAAAGAAAAATAACAATCCTCATATTTCCTAAATATCTTCCAGCATTTTTATTTTCTTTTACTGAAAAGAACCATTTTAATCCAGTGATACTTTAGAGAATCTTCAATGCCATGTTTTATGGACATTGTCCATTTGAGGAGAGATGGTGAAACAAAAAAATTATGTGGGTCATAAAATTTTATCTATTTTCATTTTTTCAATTATTTTTTTCATTTACACTATTTTTTCCCACTTTTCCTTTCTCGTGTCTTGTATAAGGTCCATAAACACACATTTACCTCCACCTTCTCAACTACTATATTATTATTTTTTAATTTATCTCCATATATTTCCTCTTTTTCATTTTCCCACTTTTTTCCATACTCTACTTTCTATTTTTATTTACTTAAAATAATTATCTTCTTTTCTATCTCTCATTCACATCACTTCAGCAATACACCTCCCCATTAGAGATGCTATAACGACAACTAATAACATAGAGATGTACCTTGTGGATCCAGCAATTGATCCCTCACCAATAGAAGGCACTCGACATTATTTTTTATTGGTCATCCATTGACGTTATAAAGAACCAACGAATGGTGTTGAGCTATCTTCATTTACTAGGTTGGTTGCTCAAATGAGATAGTAATAAACTAAAAATCAATTTCATGCATGCTTAGATTAACTTAAGGAAATGGCATACATAATCTCAACGGCCTGGTGCTATAAGTGATGCCAGATGCACGTGTGGTGTATATCTACACGTGCTACATCAGTCTCGTTGTCTATATTATCTTGCTGCTAATTGATATAGTGTGGCCAAATACACGCCATGTGTGCATTTGACGCAATAAACGTCTACAAAGTGGCTGTTGATCCTAAGTGTGAGGTCAATGGCCATTGAGTCAAAAAGTTGACCCTCTATACCACGAGTTGATGACCTCGTAGCGTGGACCCATTACCTATCTTCCTAGTCACCTCACAAGGTCAAGAGTAGCTGACCTTGATCTGGGGAGGTCAACATGTGGCTCAACAAGTCAGCTCTTGAGGTCAACCTGCGACTTGCCAGGCATCCTCAACAATCCAATAAGTCAGCTCTTGAGGCTGAGGAGCTAAAGGACTTGGAGACCTAGGCATGCCTCGTCACACTTGCCAGCTGTAAGACAACTTGTAAGCTAACTTGCGTAGACTTATCTCTTAAGGAGGGAGTACAATAACACTAAATGTAATGTTAGTCTTTGTCATTTGCATGACATCATCTAGTTTGTAATTAATAAGCAAAGTTGGCACTTAACGCCAATTAAGCGTACTTGACAAAGCCTCCCATTGACTAAGTATTAAACGCTTGTAATCATTACATATCAAATCTAATGCTATTAATAGAAGAGGATGATACACAAGAAACATTAACTCCCATCTCTCTCAACAAATCTTTGTCTTCTCTACATTTATTTCTCTCATAACTCTCTTCATAAATTCACCGAACTCACCAATACCTTCACATTTATTGCTTGAATTAATTTGAATACAAGTTTTCTGCATATATAAATTCGTTTGTTGGTTCAAAATGAAATTTAACATCAACAAATTAGCGCTGTCTATAGGAAACTTACAAAAAATCTCGCTCAAAGGTGCCGGTGAAACAAAGATAAGCAAAAAAAGTCTGTGAAGTTAAAGAACAAGGAGTTACAATGTTGAAATCCCATCCGGATTTAGAAGGTAGAGAGGAATAGTAGGAGCAGGACCCTTACAACATATTCCTTATTCTGAAACTGGAGTTTTGAGAAGGCAAATTGAAACTTTTGCCTAGGAAGTTAGATGGCTAGAGGAGTAGCAGAACCTGCCATCTCTTCCGCGGCGAGCGAATCCTCGCAGGAAGACTTTTCCTGGCAAGCTGAGAATGTCGAGAACTCCTCCTCGAGCGAACCCACCAAGGGAACATGTGAGAAGAAGGCTGGGTTCTACTCCTTCAGCCACACAGGGCTCAGCTCGTCCAACTTCTAGTCCTAGATGAGCTTTGACCCCAACATATATGGATGATGATAGTGTGTTCATAAGGTTAGGACCTCAACACTAGTGGGATCTTAGAAGATAGTGATCATTTGAGCCTCCATGACTGAGAGATAAAAGCCAATGACAAACGGGTCATTTCCGTACCCTGGAGTATAGCTAAGCATCGAGCAATCCCACAGAGTTCTCCAGGTGACAGCAGCCTACCTCTTAGCAAATTCATGAGCTATATGACCTGAGGAAAAGACTCAATAACCTAGAGTAAAGGCAAACAAAGGGAAAAGATACTGATGACCTCTGGGAAGACCTTCCCCTTTTGTCCCTTTAGTCAAAGAAGTTGTCATGCCACCAAAAACGAAGCTCCTCCAAATTGGGATTTATAGTGGAGAGACAGATCCAATGGCTCACGTCCACCACTATGTGTCTTCGATGGAGCTGCAAAACACTTTTGCAGTCACTTTGGAGGGAAATGGTCAAACATGGTGTGAGAACCTAGCTTCTTGTTTTATACAGATCGGAAGAGCGTCGTCGGAGTTTGCCACATAGTTCATGGGATTGAAAGCCAAAACCACTCCCAAGGAAATGTTGAGGACTGTTGAGAAAGGAAAATCTGAGTTGACCACTTTAACATGCAGGTCATGATAATAGAGAAGGTTGTTGACGAGTCATTCTTGATTGTTGTCAAGTCAGGATTATGTAAAGATACACACGCTTTTGGTGGGCAATGCATAAAGACCCACATTGCACTTACAAAGAACTCTTGAGAAAGGCTGAAAAATACGTCAGCACTGAGGAAGCTATAGAAGGAGGTCTTAAAGTTGATCAATCTGTAAGAGGAGAGAAGAAGGATCAAAAGGGCAAAAAAGAACAGTAGAAATAGCTCTTCCGATCTTACCACCTCAAAGCTTGTCATTCAGCTCAACACCTTGAACATATTAATAATCTCTTGAAAAATGATCTGATATTGCCAGGTCACGATACAAATGAGTGCCACTATCTCCAGCAATAAATAAAAAGGCTCATTGAGATAGGATACCTCGGTAAATATGTTGTTTATCGCTAAGAACATGACGTACAAACTCGTCTCCAAGCATACCTTAATGCCCAAGCTCCGTATAACTGACCTCCTGCTGAAATCTGCGTTCTAGTTAGTGGAAATTAGAGCATGGAGGATACTAAGAGATAGAGGCTAGGTCCCCTGAGAGAAAGCTTGAATTACTGCCAACTATTCATACTTAGACTCCCTAACTCAAACGAGCTCCTTTATATTCTATGATGAAGATGCATACAACACCTTATACCCCCACGCTGATGCTCTTGTTATAACCATGTCGGTCTCTGGTATCAAGGTTCACAAGACTTTGGTGGACAACAGTAGCTCAGTTAATATCTATATCGGAACACTTTTAAGCAAATGAACATTGATGCCAAGAATCTCAGGCCATACGGAACTAGGATCCAAGGCTTTACTAGGGGATTCGTGAAGCCTAAGGGTCAGATCACATTACTTGTGGAGCTAAGAGAAAATCCTTACTGAAAAAGGATTATGGCCGACTTTGTGGTTGTTGATGCCCCATCAAATCAAAATGCTATCCTGGAGAGGCCCATTTTTTATGAACTTAGAGTAGCAACCTCCACATTCTACTACACAATGAAGTTCCCAACTGAGCATAGAACAACAATAGTGTAAGGAGATCTATAGGCTGCTCGAAAATGCAACCTTGACTCTGTAGTTGGGGTTTCACCTCAACTAGAGCTCTTTACTCTCGACCCTAGTTAGCAGCAGTCGCTAGCCCAGGTAATAAGCTCTAGACAATTAAGACGGACGAGGCTAGACCTAAGGTCGAACTCCGAATTAGAGCCGAACTCAAAAACCTAATGAGGTGTAGCTCATCCAGTTCCTTAAAAAGAACATGGAAATCTTTGCATGGACCTATGAAGATGTGGAAAGAATCAATCCTAAGTATGCATGCCACTAGATCGGCATAGATCCCAATGCTAAGCCCTTAAAGCAGAAAAGTCATCCCTTTAACAACAAGAGATATGAGGCTCTGGCTCCAGAGGTTGAAAACTTCTAAGGAATAGATTTATAAGAGAAGCCATGTATCCGCAACGAGTGGCCAGCCCAGTTCTTGTCAAGAAAAATGATAGAAGATGGCAGATATGCATTTATTTCACCGATCTAAACAATGTCTATCCAAAGGACAGCTTTCTGTTACCAAGAATTGATGAGATGGTGGATGTAATGGTAGGTCATGAGCTCTTGAGTTTCATGGATGCCATCAAATACCTATATTCCTAGACAATGAGGAGCGCGCCTCGTTTATAATCGATAAGGGGTTGTGCTGTTACATAATGATGTTGTTTGGGCTAAAATGCTGGAGCTATCTACCAATAGTTTGTAAACACAATGTTTAAAGATCAGATCGGTAAAACTATTGAGGTTTACATGTGAGGTTTACATTTACAACATGCTAGTCAAAAGCCTACAAGATAGGCGTCATATCCATGACCTTGCGAGGATGTTCCAAGTCTTTAGAGATTATAGGATGAAGTTTAATTCAAAAACGCGCTCATTTGGTGTTGCCACTGGAATGTTTCTAGGAGATCGTGGTGAACCAACGAGGCATCGAGGCCATCCCAGAGAAAATCAAAGTTTTGCTAGACATAGAGCCACCAAAGTCAGTTAAGGAGGTCTAATGTTTGATGGGAAGAGTTGGTATACTAAAACATTTCATCTCTCGATCGATCGATGAATGCAGGCACTTCTTCAATGCCATCAAGATGCCAAAGGAGTTCAAATGGACATAGGAGTGTCACGTCGCATTTGAGATGTTACAGAAACACCTTTCATCTCCTTCCCTTATTATCTAAACGCCAACATGGAGAAATTCTTTCTTTGTACTTGGCAATTTCAGAATCATTTATTAGTGTGGTATTAGTTAGATTAGAGGTTATTGCACGATTTCCTAAATACTATGTCAGCAATGTGCAGAGCTTAGATATCCATCTATAGAAAAGCTTGCTTATGCCTTAGTGATCGCATCAAAGAAACTCCATCCCTATTTTCTCACGCATGGTATTGAGGTCTTGACTAACGCACTCTTGAGACAGGTATTGTACAAGCTCAACCTGTCTAGACGTCTGGTCAAATGGTCAATAGAGTTCAGCCAATATGACCTTCATTATAAGCTGAGAACAACAATTAAAGGACAAGCTTTAGCCGACTTTATAGCTGAGCTCACCCTATCAGCCTCTAACCATAGAGTTGGTAAACTTCTAGCTTCGGAATTTTTCGTAGATGGGTCCTCAATCGGGTAGGCATCATGAGTAGGAATTGTCTTGGAAAGCCCATCTGGCCAATGTCACTGCCAGTCAATTAGGGTTAGATTTTTAAAAACAAACAATGACGCAGAGTATAAAGCCTTCTTAGCAAGCATCAACATGGAAAAATCTGCACGGATAAAAAAGTTGACCATTAAAAGTGATTCTCAACTCGTCATGAACTAAACTAGCGGGATATATGAAGTCAAAGGGGAAAGCCTATCCCAATATCAGAACAAGCTATCTGCAAAGCTAAAGGACCTAGAATGGTTTGAAATTTCTCAAATTCTAATAGCTGAGACCATTCACATTGATTCATTAGCTAAACTCACCATGAGAAAAGGAGCTAGCGGGCTTGGCAGCATTCCTATTGGTGAGCTCTCGGCTTCAGCGATTGATGAAACTAAGATAGTAGCTAAGGAGATTGATCAAACTCGTAATTGGATGGATCATTCATCTAGTTCTTAAAGGAGAGAGTAGCCCTGCTGCATTAGCTAACATGCCATGAGTAAAAGAGCTGGCGAGCTTGATAGGAACAGTGAGCTCTTGCCTTCAACTATTGATAAAACTAGGATAACAACTATGGAGATTGATCAAACTAGTAACTAGAAGGATCCAATCATCTAGTTCTTAAAAGAGGAAGTAGCCCCCTAGTGTGAAGGCCAAAAAACTTAGACATCAAGCTACAAAGTTCACCTTAATTGTTGAAAAATTATACAAATGAGCGTTACAGGACCTCTTTTAAGACGTCTAACCTTGGGAGAGGCAAAAAATGTCCTAGAAGAAGTTTACTCTGGAGTTTTTGGTAATCACTTAGGTGGTCTATCCCTCCCTCAGAAGATCCTGAGGCAGGGGTACTTTGGTCGAGGCTGAAGAAGATGCCATAGAGTTTGCATAGGCTTGTGACAAATGCCAAAGATTTGCCCCATTCTATGATAGGACCTTGGGCCTTCACTAAGTAGGAAGTTGACCTCATTGGCCCATTTTCAAAAGAGAAACAAGGAACTCAATATGCCATGGAGACTGTCAACTATTTTACCAGATGGGTAAAAGCAGAAGCTTTTGCCACTATAACATAGCAGAAAACAATCAACTTTATTTGGAGGTCAATCATCTATAGGTTTGAGGTGCCTTAAGCCATATTCACAAACAATTTGACAACTCCAAGTTCCGAACCTTTTGTGAGGAAAGAGAAACAAAAAATTCTACTCTGCCCCTCATCATCTACAGACAATTGGTCAGGTCTAAACTATCACCAAAAGTTACTTGGGTTGAGGAGATACTTACAGTCTTCTGATCATATTGAACGACGTATAGCAGTCAAGGCTCCCTTACCTACGGAGTTGAATCAATGGTCTAAGTGAAATTGGAGGTCTCAACTCTAGGGATGTTGTATTTTGATGAAGCCAAAAATAGCTAGCTTTTTCCCAAAGAGCTCGATATGCTGGAAGAAAGGAGAAACATGGCCTAGGTTAGGAACACGACTTCCAAGCAAAGAAGTGTAAAATTCTACAACTTCAAGGTCAAAATACGTAGGTTCGAGGTTGACAACCTGGTCCTTCACAAGGTCTTTCTTTCATCTTGGGAAACAAGCTCTGGGACCTTGGGACCTCCTTGGGAAGGAACTTATTGTAACACTCCAAAATTTAAATATTACTTATCTAAACATTTATATCATTTATTTACTCTTTAAAATGTTTAGTGCTACTTTTGAAAATTAGGTAGGCAACTGAAAATGAAAGTTGATTGCGCAACTACTTTGTAATAGTTGTAGAATATAGATAAGAACAATTGTTGTACACACAGCAATCTAGATAATTCTAAATAATTATAACCAATAAGATTTCATCTAGTGGCATAACAAGACCACATATTATTTTAATATTTATAAAAATTACATTTATGCCCTTAGGCTTAACCTCTATTAATAGGAACGAAAAATTGAGAGGAACATATGCGAGAAATTCAAAACCTTTCGGTAACTCTAGTTCACTAAAAAACTTTTCCCCATATAACCTGGCCAGCCAAGTATATAACCTGGCCAGCCACATATGAATACCTGGCTGGGCTAGCTAGGTATTAGCCTAGCCAACCAAGTTATAAGTCTTGGCTAGTCAAGTTAATTACCTGGCCAGCCAGGTAATCTACTTGGTTAGCCAAGTATTTCCGAAAGTCTTCTTTAATGTTAATACTTTATAATATTGTTCTAACTGCATATCTAATGCATGAACAAAGCATTGAATCAACTTGAGAGATAAATATGATAACTCTACATACAGTACAAAGCTTAAGTTGTTGTGTATATGCTTCCTAAGTGAGATACGTGAATGATGCATGTTTACTCTTGTACATTAATAAATTGATATTATTATATCGTGCATGATGTGTAGCACACCATGTATGTATACATTGAGTATGTGGATGATTGATTAGCAAACGTGAGGAACATGTCATAATGTGGTGAGTTGTGCATTGGTTATGCGATGAATGATTTGTGTGAAGTCCCCATACAATGCACTGCTTGTTTAGCCGTCTGGGAAGATATACCACTTGGGGCAATGTACTCTTATGAGTGTTAGG
Source organism: Nyctanthes arbor-tristis (assembly GCA_963692815.1). Classification (NCBI taxonomy): domain Eukaryota; kingdom Viridiplantae; phylum Streptophyta; class Magnoliopsida; order Lamiales; family Oleaceae; genus Nyctanthes; species Nyctanthes arbor-tristis. The sequence goes on along the minus strand of CAVNYN010210460.1, from coordinate 1,436 downwards.
GTTCCGCGGCTGGCTAAGTAGGTATATATATTGGACGCAATGTTGGAAGCCCGACGGCCTACTGTCTGAGCATATATACTAGAAACAATATTGGATATCCGACAACAAATATGACATAACCAAGCCTTATCTTTTGATATTGGTAAGTAGGGGTGGCTGTCGGGTCGAGTTAGCCAGGTTTGGGCTAAACCCGACATTCGGGTTTAAGAAATCCCAAACCCAACTGAACCTGGTCGATTTACGAACCCGACTCAAACTGAACCGAGTAGGGTCGGGTCAGTTTAAGTCGGGTTTTAGGTTTGGTGGGCCAATTTCTTAGATCGGAAGAGCGTGATCCAAAAAATGTTGAAGACATACAAAAACAAAAAAAGCTTTCCCAACCCTAATCTGCAAACACAGAAACGTGAAACTTTTTCTAGTTGTTTTCCACTTATCTCTAGTTTAAGACTACATTTGAACAGATTCTTGAAACACTTGGAAACCCTAGCCATCACCCATCAGCCCTCTCAGTCTTCTCTCTCTAACCATTATCTTTCTTACCTTTTTAACTTTTTCTTGGTAGAAAAATGGCTCAGAAACAAAGTAGATAGAAATAAACCACGAGCGGCTGTGGCTAACTATTAGGGTTGCTTATCTTTGTGAAAGGATGAATGGAATTGTCAAAATTGTAATGTTGTTGTATAAAATGAAGGGAAATCGTGTTAATTATTTAAAGATCGTTCTTTTATTTATTTGTTTTGTCGAGCTCTCGATTCGGGTTGTAAAAGTAGGGTTTTTTGGGTTTCACACAGATGTGGTCACACAGGTTGGGTTGGCCGGTTTTCATCAAGTTGGGATGCCAAACATGCAACCCAATCCGAGTTGTTTTGATGATTCCAAAACCGAAACCAACCCGTCAGCTTTCTAAACCTGACCCTCAGGTGGGTGCAATTATCATTTACTATGCCCACCCCTATTGGCAAGTCCTTGGCGACGGTCAAGATATAGTAAGCCTCTTGGAACAAGGCATGTGGGCTCTATATATATTGATAGACCTTATTTATGACGAGCTTATATGGTATTTTATACATGGGACACAGGCCCTATACTTATGCTTAGTTGTGTATAAGAGCATCAGTTTATTTATTAGATATCATGAACAAGCTATGTGTACCACCCCAAACTATTCTTATAAATCCTTCCATATTATATAATGGGATAAATTATTAATTGAATTTGAAAATTATCCCAAGGAATAAAACACAGGTGAATCAAAAATTCTAGATGTTTGATCACTAATTATTTTCATTAAACTTATATACATAAAGTAAATTTTGAAATATGTGTATATTAGTAATGAATTTGATTATAATTATAACGTCCTCAGAGATGATCTTATTCGACAAAGTTTATTTCATTATAAGGTTTAAACTTATAAAGTTTATATATATATATAT
>CAVNYN010210457.1:17755-34394 GCA_963692815.1 Nyctanthes arbor-tristis | reverse complement strand
CTAATAATGGGCACCGGGGTCTCAGTTATAATTGCTCTATCAATGAAGAAACAATAACGAATTGCATTAGTAAGATTTAACTTAAAAAATTATAAATCAATGCATGAAAGATGTGAACACAAAGTACAACTCAATGATATAGTTTATTGAAGAAAACGCTATATGCCTCAAAATTTAGATAGTCATATTATACACCCAAAGCACGATCTGCTCACGAAATGGTCTTTTATTCAGCTAACTTATATATTTTAATGAAATAGTGTTGCATCCTCATATATGTACAAGATTGACAGTGTCAGGGAAGACTCACTTACTGAGATTAATTGAAGTAGGACTGAAGATGGAAGATTTCTTCGCAGTGGCTAATCACATTTGACATTTGTTGAAGTGGATACAAAATACAGGAGTCCATTTGCCATACACCACGTGATGCTTGGGTCAGGCAAGACCATCAAAGTTCTGTTAGTGTCTCAATAACCTCATAGACGTATGATATAGGGATACATAAACAACCTCAGTATCTTGATCTCTCTTCTTACTACAAATGGACAAGAAAACTATTACTGCGATGAGCCATCTAATTGATCAGATAGATAATCTTCATCCAGTTAATCCAGCATTACTATAAATTAGATGACCTAACATGGTAGTCTTTTGAAACATGATTACAGAACATTATGTTGGATGAGGGAAAAAAATATTAGACGTGTGCTCTTCCAACAATGGAAACCTCGAATGAACGAATTAAATGCATGCAGTAAGAATGAAGGGCATACTTATTAGGACTTTAGGAAATTACTTGTTTATTATATTATTAAACAGAAAGAAAGCTTTTGTTGTTGAACTTAACTACTATGGTAGAAGAGAACCAAAGCACATCCAATTGTAGCACGATAGACACTTGCTCTATTCCACTGAAATGCATAGCATAAAATACTGGAGAGATGTATCTCCCAGACCCAAGAAAAAAAAAATAAATCTACACAATAAATTTCACTTCATGACATTTATGAACAAAATTTAGCATAGCAAGATGCCATGTAAAAATCTTGTGATACCTTTTTCTTCCATATCCGTACTCTTTATTTTGCGATGGTTAAGAACCCTGACAGAAACTTTATGTCCTGTCAGTGTATGTTCAGCAACTTTGTCAAATGAACTAATCCCTAGAGTCTTCCCTAGCTTGTAGTTGGAAAATAAGGAATCCACACTTGTGCGACCTTGGAATGATCCATCCATTTTCCTAAACCAGGTATTTGAAGAGAACTTAAAGTGCATGCACACAAAAAGAAAGGAACCAGATTGCTGTGAATCAGCAACTGAGGGAAAAAAAAAAGAAGAAGAAAAACAGCAGACTGACATAAAAATGAAATCCAAATCAACTAAAATTTATCACTATGCTACTGCTAAAAAGTTAAAAGGTTTCAACACAGAATCAGAATGACCACAAAATTTGCAGCAAAGAAAGAATTTACCTGTGATGAAGGACAATAGCATCTTGAAATCCTTCACAAGACAATTAAACACTTAGAACAAAAACCTCAAATCTCATAACCAAAAATAGAAGGCAAATAGAGCATGCACCACAAATCAATGACAAATTCATGTGTTTAATTATACTTCTTACCTAAAACATTGATATGAAAGTTTACAAAGAACGTACTTCTAAAGTAAAATAATGGAACTCATCTAACAAAAAAACCATAATATCAATTTTGCAGTAAAAGTAAACTTATATATCACCTAAAGGAAGTATGTTTTAGCAAATCAAGAAAATGAGCTTAGCATATTCAAATACTCCGTGAGAATCTTAAAAGAGAAACCAACCAACTAACCGTAAGAAAATTTGATTTTGTATAACAAAAAGCATTGAAAAACATCATTTTATAGTATATGAATCCAAAACAATTGGGGACATATATCTACCTTTTATAAGTATGCCATTCGCAGGAAGATGGAACTTCTTTTTTAGATGATTTGATTGCATAAAAGACTCTAGTTTGCTCAAATTAAAAAAAGGGAAATATATAAGAATTATTGCTCAGCACATTATGTAAATGGCAAAAGAGAAACTAATATTTTGTGAGAAATACATCAATACCTTTTATCATAGGAATGTATATCACATTGAATTAAATTTAATATCTCACGATATACAATATTCTTTGTACAGTTCTTATGCAATGAATGAAATTTATCATCATAAGGTTTCATCAAAACTCAAATATCAGCACTTTTTCTAGCTCTTGATAAAGCAACATATAATTGACCATGAGTGAATACAGGCTTTGGTAAATATAAACCAATAAAATCTAATGTTTATCCTTGTGCTGTATTAATAGTCATTGCAAAACATGGCTTTATTGGAAATTGCGTTCGCTTAAATGGAATCAATCCTTTTCCACTTTCCAATGGTATGAATGGTATTCTAGGCAAAAAAAAAAAAAAAACTCTTTTTCCACGATATTCACCTGTAGATATATCTGTATCTATGACATTCCGTTGAAATCATGTGCATATTAATCTTATGCCATTACACAAACCTTCAAATGGATTTATATTACATAAGAAAATTACTGGACAATTTAGTGTATTCAAGAAGTCTTCATGTATATTTTGTTCAGTTTTATCAATGACCTCATTGTAACTATAATATGTTACTTTTTCTCCTTCAAGCTGCTATAATAGTAAGTTGTTAATAAAATATAATGTTTCATTCTTTGGTGTTAATATAATTCTATTTACCATAAAGCAAACGTTTTCTTCATAGGATGCAATATTTGGAAACACCAAATCAATTAAAATTTTCAATGAACTTATTTCATCTTCAAAAGGAATAAGAATATTATCGAGCAACTAAATGTTGCCACATGAATGATATTGAATTATACCATTACCAACAGACAATAAATATTCAGAAATGGAACATCTAGATGAGCACGCATATTTTCAATAATGGGAAAATCTTGTAGAAAGTGGCCATAAAAAAGAACATAAAGGAGATGCTTTAATAATGTCACTTTTAAAACCGTTTTGAACTACAGGCAATATTTATCTAAAATCACCACCAAATGCTATAACTTTTCCACCAAATGGTTTATCCATTTCAGTTATATCCCTTAGTGATCTATCTAATGCTCCAATAGCATTTCGATGAATCATAGGCGCATCCCAAAAATAAGATTTGTCATTGATAAAAGACCAGTTAATGCAGATTGCTTACTAATTGAACATACCATGTTTGGAGTTATTTGTAATGGTATCTTGAACCTTGATCGTGGGTAGTACGACCTCCAGGCAAAAGAGAAGCTGTAACTCCAGATGATGCAATTGCTAATGCTATGATTTTGTGAGATCGAACTTTAGTTAATAAAGCTTTATACAAAATATTTTACCTGTACCTCTGGGACCATCAATAAAAAATAGTCCGTCTTCATTATTAAAAACTTTAGCTATTATTGTATCATATGCTATATGTTGTTCAGAATTCAATTTTTGAGCAACTGAAGCATCTATTTTCATAGTTTATTGTTTCTTCAACAATCATATTCGCTAATTTTTCGCTTTCATTAACAAATATATGATATGGGACAATGTTATATTCATTAATGCATTTTCCTGCTAAGTCTAATATATTGTTTATGTATTCAAGTGCTTTTTGTTCAGCCATAGGAGTGGACATTTTATCTGAAACGTAATCTTCAATCATATATTCTTTGTAATTTGACCATAATAATTTTGGATCCTTTGGTTCTCAAAAAAGTAACACACTAGCAAAAAGTCGGCATAACGAAGGCATTTGATAACATATTGCTTCAACTAAACAATTTTCCCAATTTTTATCATCATTTAGGAGACCATGCAAAGAAGTTGCTTCACGAAATATGTTAACTGTTACTCCATTGATCACTTTAAGAGCATCAAACGATGTAGCACCTTTAATATGATTTAGTAATGCTCGCAAATAATATCTTTCACCTTCATCTGGGCTTGCATTAGCAATACAACCAATCACATTTTTGTTTTTCCTAATATGCCAAAAGCAACTTTGTGCATCCCAAACAAAATGCATGGGAAAATCTTTATATAAGAGTGTTTTAGCCTTTTCATTGAAAGTATTCATTCGAAAATATTCCGTTAGCATAGTACGTTGCACACTTCTCTATTAACAGCATTTGATAAGTTATCAAGATCTCTAAATGTAACAGTTTGGTTATTTTCTAAATGCAATTGTAAAGAGACAACAGTACAATAATTTTAACTTATAGTAAACCATAGATTCTCCACATTGCCTCTGGAAATGAAATCCAACGAGCATTTTAAAATCGGCTAATCTCATCGATTTCATTATCTTTCTCATTATTGGTAACACAAAAGCTAACTTTGTCATGACCTTTATATACATTTTTATATAAATACTTAACTACTTTAATAGTAGAACATACCTCTACATTTATATGGCAATCATATTTTGCTAACAAATATGGATTAAATGGTACAATCCATCTATTATCCAAAAAATGGCCCCTAACTTTCACTTTTCTCCATTATTGCGCCGTCTATATAAAGGGTAAGAATTTTTATCTACTGATGTTTTCTGTGATATAATCCTTGGGATATTTGTTTTTACGTATTCCATCTTGTTGCATACATACATTTTTGGGGTTTAAATTGCTACAAGGACCAACACAAGATCGCAGGTAATTATTTTCATTCTCAGGCAATATTTTAGCTGAAACAATTTGATCAACTAATTGAGGTGATGTTATTTTTGAACTTTGTTTCAAAATAATAATTAGAAAATGAGCATGTGGTAATCCTCGCTTTTGAAATTCAATTACATAAATATGTGCAGCAATAAGTCCAAAAAATTCTTATTAAAAAGGTCGTCTTTTAACTCTTCCAACTTACTTTCGAAAATTCGAGCTCTTCCGATCTGCCTATTGTGACTAACATCATTATACTTCAATTCATTCTCTATTTCTGGCCAGTTAGGACTACAAGTTATTGTTAAAAACAAACCAGGCTTACCAAATCGTTGAACTAAAGCCATGGTATCCATATAACGCCTTGCACAATCTCTAGGAGATCGGAAGAGCGTCGTGTGGTAATACTATTCATTTACCTATTTTATGCCCTCTAAGCTCCCCTGATTCAATATTTTCAACAATGCCTTGGTGAAGCTCAACACTTTTTTTTTGTTGATTGTTTCCAAAATAATCTAATCTTTGTGTCTCAGTTTTAACATTCATATCAACCACGTATTGTTGTAACAATCTGCCAGCATGCAGCAGCATTCTATTACCTGTGTTCCTAATTTGCAGCTTATAGCAATATTACTCACGACAAGAGACTTTTCCTTTCCTAAGCGGATGTTGAAGCACTGAAAAACTAGTAGAGAAATATATTAATATATGAAAATAAATAAAATAGTTAAAAGACAAGCAACCATATTAAATAGATTATTGAAGTCTCAAAAAAAAAAAAGAAAAAGAAAAAGCAAAAAATAGAAGAAGAACAACAAATAGACAATATCCTTTGAAAAATCAAATTATCATTAAAATGTAATATCTAACCTTTGTTTTCTTCATCTACAATATCATCTGCTGAATTTACACTGTTAAAGTTAACAAGATGTAAAGATAGTTGAGCGCCATAAGGATTACAACTATTATAATGCCAACTACGTTCTCCATACGGAAAAAGCAATGGATATTGTAGCAGATCATAGCATCCAAAATAATAGCTCACATTATGGCATGGACCAGAATGGGACACCACGCATATGTCACGTATTTTTTTCTGCAATTGGGTCATCATCTTCCCAAATTACAGCCACTTGAGAAGCAAATGGTTTATTAAAAACCCTTTCATCAAGACCAGGATCACATCAAATACGTATTTTTAGTGACTCAAGTTTATCATTGTTACCCAATGATCTAAAAAATTGTTTATATGGATTAAGCTGCATGATACACGTTAATTTTTTCATAATAGATACATTGAACTTATCAGACATAGCAATTCTATTTTTGAACTTGTTGATATCAAATTTAGCCTTTGACTCAACAAACAAGATTTGTATTCGCGAGAAGCTTGTATTCGAATCGGCTTGCGTAATTAATGTGTAAATGCAAAAAATGATTGCAATGAATGAAAGAGGGTAAATGTGCCAAAGAGAAGAAGAATGATATTTTTTTTTATCCGTCCCCTTTTCTTAGATTTACTTGCGCTACTTATAGCGCAAACTTTCCATTTGCAAGGGAACAATGATTACATGCATTTAATGCTGGACCCATATGAATGACTATGAGTCATGTCAGTTGGGATTTGACCTCTACTTTTTGACTAATTACAGATTTAAATCATGTGTATTGCATTCAATGCTAAAGTCCCATCAGCTGTAAGCGATAAGGTCCCTCACGTGGGTTCTCCAGCAAGCGCTAGCTGTCGTGCTCGTTAGGTCGCTGCGTCGGATTGGGGCATTGTGAGCTCGTTAGCGTAGTGCCCGGACGTCCTGAACCGCAGGGGCACAAGAATGGATATTTGCCTCAGAGGTCGCTAAAACGGACTCCTTATGTATGTTGGTCGCTTAGTCGCTAGGCCGTTAAATTGGATGAGCCTCTTGGAACCGGCTCCTAAGACCTTACAACCGTTGACCGTTTTTGACTTTTTTCCCTTTTACGACCTCATGGCTACAAAACTCATGTTCAGCATCATAAAAGTACAACTGCATAGTTGTTGGCTGATTATTAGATGGTAAAAGATCATTAATATGGTGATGTACTTGACCGGAAATTCTAAATGTATACACTCCCTTGATCATTTTACATAACTCTATCATATTTAACACCAAATGATGTGAAAGCAAGATGATTATTATATATCCGTAACATAGTATGGAATTCCAATGATTCTTCAGATAATGTAACATACAAATCTCGTAGTTCAACAGGCATTTCAGCATAAGATAGTTTGATTGACCCATTACCACAACAAAAATCTTTTCTTTCTTTATAGAATTTCTTAGCATTACATTTTGTACAATAGGTTGCATCAGGTAATTTATATGGTTCAGTAGGGATGTTGTGTATTTTTAACATGCATAATCTTTCTTCTGAACTTTCTGTAGAACTCAACATAACATGTACAAAAGATAAAGTACCTGACAAGTTATTCGTCAAGCGACGAATTTGACTTTTAGTTGAGCAATTGATAAGCAAGTTCTTGTTGATGTTAGCATTATTCTCTTCGACTTCATTAACATTCATAGCTACTGCATGATTCAAGATAATTAGATCAGTGCAAAATGACCCCCCCCCCCAACCAAAAAAAGAGCAAGAAATAAGTATTAATTTTGAGTGAATGAATATCTACAGCCAAGAACATTTACAAAAAACTGAAATTCATACGTAGTGGTACAGTTGATCGATGAAATCTACATGTCGTGGGCTCAAATATTTCTTCCATATTATTGGCAAACACCGTGAAAGCTCATTTTGTCGCCATTTTAAACTATTGATCAATAAGTCAAACTGGTGTGATGACATTAGCTTTAGGAAAAATGAAAGCAAGGGGAAAATAAATATTTTACACAAAGAAAATAAATTAAATTCTACATAAATATAAAATCAAAAAATTCAAAAATATTAAACAATGATATGTAAGTTAAATAATGCTAAAATTACACTCACAGTGAAAACATAGATCATCTCAAAACATCCACTTAATTTTCTCATTGTAGTCGCATCAAAGGAAAGAGAACAAAAGAGAAAAAAGTAGGGGCTTGGGGATGTAAAATTTTCTAGTTTATAAGAAAGCAGAAAATTGACGCATGAGCTAGTAATAAGAATCAAAGAAATATAAGACAAATAAGTGCACAACTTAATTGTCAAGGCTTTTCTTTGGCTCATAGCATAAGTTGTCAAGGAGAAAGCCTCAGCAAATTAGTAAATAGTAGTTTTCTGCTTTATGGTTATCATGTGATTCATTCAGGCATTCACTTGAAACTTTCAATAGCTGAAAATCAGATAGTGATCCTTGGTTCCTAGAAAGAAATAACCAGAAACCATAAGAAACACATCCAAAAATGAAGCCACCCGTAAACACTAATGAAGTAAGATGGATATTTTTAGTGTACTCTGCTGTAAAAATGTACGCTAAAATCAAATCATCCTTAAAAACAATCAAAGTAGTACACAAAGTGCAAATAGAGCATAGAAAATATAAACAATTTTTCTGAAGTAGTACGTTTTAAAATTTAATCTTCAACTATAAAAATATGGTATTCTTATTAGAGATGAAAAAAATATATAGGGAATGTGTACATGTGTTCTATTTGGTAGTGTGAAACCTAGAACTATAAGAATTTACAAATTTAAGAACTAAACAATCATAATTAACCTTGACAAATATAAGTACATGGGGACTAAAAAAAACAGAGCACCGCTTTAATGTTAGAGGTCAGAAATTAGGTTTTAATTTGGACATCCAATTCTATAATATTTTCATTTCTCGTTTATCTTATTACCGATCTTAAAAAGAATAGCATAATATTAGAGGAAAGATGTGAAACCCGGGACTTCAAATGATTCACTAAGGTTTCTATTCTTATTTTGGTTATCTATTTGTTTCTACTACAAGAATTCACTTATGTGCATAAGCATTATGTCTTTTGTTTACTGTGTTTCGAGTGTTGAAAATACTGATAGAGTAAAAAAGCTATGCTGAACAAACTCTTATGTCACTGCAGGTTCTTGAACAAATTATCATTTTCCAGGTCCTACCATTTAAATAAATTATCAAACAACTTGTGTGCATCAAATTCCAAAAACCCCCGTTCTTTGAACCCAATTTTCATGAATTAAAGGTAGTCAAAGACAAAATAAGAATACATCCATACAAAATTGACCAATTTGAGTTCCAAAAAAAAAAAAAATGACCGATGTAGTTTAAATTTCTAGGATAGGAATAAGAAAATAAATAAGATACAAGAGCTTTATAGATTTTCAGCTTCCTATATAATAATACAAGCAAGAGTAAGTATATTGACTGACTTGGACACAACTCCACAGCAAGGCAGCATAACCCTTTTTCTGGTCAGAGTTCTTGCAGCTCACTCGATCTGGATTTCTTGAGCAAATTAACGAAAAGAAGAAACAAGAAAAGTGAAGAAACAAGGAGAAGCTTCAAGACAATACTGATCTATCATTACATAAAAGGGTAAAATGGTATAAATGGTAAAATAGGAAATTGGCTGAAAAAAGTGCAGGCAATTTCGTAAACACACTGTTCTAAGGAATTGTAAAATAAAATGAGAGAATTCATTTGTATACATGTAGGAATATGAGTATGACTAGGAAAAAATCAGGTAACAGGGACCATATTGTGATTAGTTTAGCCTTACTAAGGCTCTTTTATGTGAAGGTAAATTAGGTGCAATTCAGCCTTTTGCATCATCAATCTAACATAGAAGTCATACAATTTTCTCTCTGTCTATTTAATGGTTAGATGGTTGAAACACATTTTTTTTTAAATAAATGGAAGATGGTTGAAATGCTTATTAATCATCATTATTAGGAGATCTATTGCAACTTTTTTATTAGAGCACAGGGTGAAGCTTGGGCTATTCATTTTGCTTCTAAAAGAGTAAGTGACATTGTGACAATGTTATCTATTGAGAAAAAAATGGTTGACAAATTAAATTGTGAATATCTAATTAGAATTTGTGCCTCTAAAAGTGGAGGGGAGATGTTATTTAGATACATAAATTTATTTAATGATCATAATGTAATTTTTGGGCACGTGTTTGCCTTTTTGTTTCATTATTTATAGTTTGATGTTAGATACATAGTGTGTAATATTTGTCTCTTTATGTTTAGTTTTAAGCTAACTATTAGTGGTACACGAGGTCGCTTGACTAGATTTTGTAGCATTGCCTCAGGTCCCTAAAACTATAGGGCCGGCGCTAGCATTATCCTTCCACCAATCAAACGACAGTACTATGAAAATGTTTTCTCACCAAATGTTTGGCGGCATTGTAGTATCAAACGCTTACTTGACATGCCAAATGAGTCTAATAGGGCGTTCGATCATTACTCGTGAAGAGCCATTACTGTTGACCAATTCAACGGCCACTTGTGGTAAAATAGAACATCATGCCAAAACATGGGGCTAGATGTTGCTAAGATTGGTAATAATCAACTGCATACTACAATAATTTAAACCCTGTGGAGTAATATATGAGGAAAAATGCCTTAGTTGACCTTTTCAAAATAATTTTTCTTCACACTTATTTTTTATTACTTAAAAGCAGCTTTTTTAGGGATGCTTTGCGATGGTAAATTCTTCTAGTCGTGGATGCTGTAAAATCGACAGTAGATCACTCTGAGTTTGGACTGATAATTCACGAGTGTTGAACTTCGATAAAAAGGAGCTCAAATTTTCATATTAAACACATTGTAGGCAAGGGAATGGTGTCTGCGCACAAGTTGGCTTGGAAAGCTTTTGATTTTCAATCCTCGTGTCACCGGACACTAGCTATTGATGTATTGAACAATTCTATTACCGGGCAATCAACAAATGTTCTTGATTGAAACTTGTTTAGAACAAACATATTGCATTTTGTTAATATAGCCCAACAATTACAAGAATTTCTTCTCTAAAGAATTGAAATAAATGAGGACGGTTTACAAGGACGTCTTTCGTCTTGTACTTATTAAGCTTTTTTGCTTTTTTCCCCCCTTGTCAGTTAGAGTCGAACATAACAAATATACCCGTATTATCCGTAAGTTATTACAGTAATCCCCCTGTGTACGGTATTCCGATGTCCGGTATCCAGGCATTTCCAAGCAAGAAACTAGACACAGTAAAATTAGCAGCATCAGTAGAATTAATTATGTGAAATCCAGGCCAATTTACTCTCCCACTTGTGTTTGATCCAGGCCCTGTATTATTGAACTCTGCATAGTATGAAGTATTTAGTGCAAAATCCCCTGACCATTCATGCCACCCCAGTGGGTTGATAAAACCATCCATGTAACTTTGCATGTACACTGTTCTTGAGTATTCCTTCCATGGCCTCCCTAGATATGTCTTAATGCTGGTTGAATTGGCCAGGTCGTCGGCCGGGCGAATCATGCAGTTATGAATCGAGATGCCCGTGTTTTGGTTCGGGTCCGTTCGACCTTGTGCGGTGATGGCATTGAATTGGTTGGCCATCGGGAGGCGGGGATAAAGGTTGCAGTTTTGGAAGACGACGGCTGCATTGCCGAATATGAAGTCGACGGTACCATATATATCGCAGTCTCTGTAGAACTGTCGGAGCGAATGGACATATAATGTGTCTTGGTACGCTTCGAAACTGCAGGAATAGAAGGTGGATAGATCGGCCCCGTTTCGGACTGCGACTGCCTGGTGCTTGATAGCTCCTGCTGTATTTTGAAACGTTATGTTGATGGCAACAAAGCCTGTCCCAACGACAGCTGCAAAATCGAAAGAAAACTCAGAAATGGGATTCAAGTCAAAGCAAGGATATACTGGGACTTGTTAAGGGATAAAATCCGGTACCCAACATATAAAAAACAAATAATTGACATATAAGTATTTGTATACTAATCCGAGTAATGTGTTGACCTTAAAAGATAGACAGTCAATTCTTAATATGGTATCAGAACTCATTAAACTTTAATGAAAAATTTGATTCCACTAAAACTCAAATGAATACGTAAATTTCAAAAGATAATCAATGTTGGCTACTTTTTATGAGATTGACTTTAGACTCACCGAAGGTTGAGGAGTTGAATGTAGTCCATCCATCAACAAAGCTATGATTTCCGGTGATGATAGTTTGATTAATTCCATCACCAACCATCATCAAATACTTCTTGTTCTTTGGAATCGACACATATTCTTCGTATACACCGGCGGTGATATATATCAGAAAGTAGCCGGTGCTGCCGTTGGCATTCACTGGAGCCGCGTCAACGGCATCATTAATAGTGACGAAATTCGCTGTTCCATTCTTGTCCACAACCACAACGTCACTCACAAGAACCTGTTGATGACACATTTTAAGTAAGTACAATTAGTGTTACCGGTACGTTTCTAACAGTTTAAACTTTTAGATGATTTGTTTACCCGTACCTGATCAGTAGTGTCATTCGTCGACTGCTGAAGTAACCTTCGGTTGCCAATAGTGTTCAAGATTTCTTGATTCTTTGCAGACATTTTAAGGTTCAATTTGCCATTTCGGAGTGTCAAATGTTTCGCCGGTGGGTGGAAAGATGATCTCCTCTTCTTCTTAGGAACCCAAGCCTTAGTAAAAATGGCCAAGGAAACACTAAACAACCTCGTATCATTCGACAACGGCGATAAAATCCCGTTCCTCAAACTCCACGCCGAGGCCGTGGCCTGAATCCCATCCACACACGTTTGACAGTTTGTTATAATGCCACTGAGAAGCGTCTGAACAGCGTCAGCTTCATAAACCGGAAGACTCGAAGTTCCATTGACAGTAGAGAAAGAATCCATCAGATAATCAATGTTAAGCTCAGCAAGAAACTTGCAATCCTCCAGAGCCCGGATGGCTGTGATCGTCAAATCTCTCCTTCTCCGAAGATACTTTTCAACCAATGACAGAAACTTCTTGGCTGCAGAGAGCGATTTCCGGATGGAAAACTGGCCGTAATCGTATACATTGGACGAGGAATTCGACCCCTGAACGAGTACCGATTTGCAGTAGGAAGGGTAAGAGGTGGATTTGCAGATGGTTGAGGGGGGAACATTATCAGCAGAGGATTGTGGAAACAACGTTAGAACTGCTAAAAGGATGCAACAAAGTAGGATTAAAGGAGAGGAAAACGAGTTATGAGCAGACATAATTTGGACAAAGAATTTGAATTGATTTGACTTGCAGAGAATTAATTTGTAGTGCTAATTAATGCAAGCTTAAGTGAAAAATGGGAGAGTACATATAATGAGAAGTCAACGTGCATGGCATAAAGAAAACGCGTAGATCTGTGTTGAAACCAAAGCATTATTTGGCGACGTTCTATACTGAATACCAACTTGATTCATTTTTTTTTCTTTTGAAAGTTATTTTATATTTCTACTTGTTTTTGTTACTTAGTTATGACTTATTTTTGTCAATTGATCAATACTTATGCACGAGATGACCGAAGATGTGTTCTCATGTGATGGATTTAATTTCTTATTACATAGTACTATAAAGGCAGCAATTAAGCAAGAAAAGGGACGCAACCTCGAAAAGCCACAAGATTAGAGCATCTTCAATGGCTTGTGCATTCTTTAAGAAAAAAAATGCTGTTACATCAGATTTATACATCTTATACAAAAAAGTTATTTTCTGTATCGCAGACTATTCTAGTACTCCAGTAGTACTGAACACTCGATATTCCTGAGTAATCAACAACTCACATGTAGGATTCAGGGCCTAAATTAAATAACAAATTAGGTCATTTGAATCCACTTACAGATTCTTGATTGGTCAGGAGCATCGAGTTCAGTACTCCTAGAGTATCACAATTTTTTCCGAGTCCATTGGGGAGTTACGTTAGATATGGACATCTTATACAAAAATGCTTGGGGGACCCTGTTTTCATCTACTTCTTGCTCCACTATTACATTTTTGCGTTGGAACGTACTATAGTTTTGAAGTTATTAATTAGTCAATTGATATTGCTTCCCTTTGTCAGAAGAAATCAATCATGTGCCATATAATGACTCTTAGCCAAGGTCCTTAGCATCAGTATTCAGAAAACGTGTTGCAGTTTTGCAACTTTGTAATTTAATTTATTTGTATTTACAGCATTAGTCCCTTACTTTGTTTTTCCCAAATTTGTGTCATGAGAGTCCAAAAACGTAGTTAGGGATTGTGCGTTGCATTCTCTGTAATTCTGAAAATAGTACAACCATTGTGTCCTTTGTAATTCAGAGATAGGTGTATATATGTACTGCCCATCAGCTCAATTTGTGAATTGAATAGAATTTTCAGATCTTTTCTCTCATCAAACTCCCTTCACATATTTATTTATATTAAATTAAATACATATATACGAACAAAGAATGGACCGATTTAGTTCAATTATAACAAAATATAAATACAAAGGTTTGTATACGATATCCTTAATTGAAATTTTCTAAAGAGATAGATCAAGCTCCAAAAATGGAGCCTAATCTATCACGTGGCACAAATCTAACAAAAATGTGAGGCTGTTTTTGTTAGATTTGTATCATATGAGATCATGTTCCATTATCTCCTTTGAAAGATTGATACTTAATTGGCATTTGTCCAACATTTGTTCTATTCCCTTGTGATTTCAAGAACATATGCAGTGCAGTAGGTATTGAAATTTGATTCAAATAAAGCCGAAAACCTACCTAATTTTTGATGACTCCAAGGGTATATGGTTACAGAAACAAAACAAAAATTATTTAAGAGATAGAGAGTGCTCAAAGAAAAAGTTTTTAATAGGATGGGGTGACGTTAGGGATGGCAATTTTATACTCATTACCCAATACCCGCGGAAACCTGCACCCGTTAACTATTGGGATGGGTACGGAGCGAAATGCTTCTGTCCGAACTCTTATTGGGTCGGGGATGTGTAGTGGCCTCCCCGACCAGATGTCCAATTTTTTTTTTAATTAAAAAAATAGATATTGAAGAAGGGCTAGTGAGGAACTAAAAATTTGAACTCTGACACTCAAAGATAAATCAATGTGCTTTAACCACTTCGCCCAATTTTCTTTTTATTAAATTTTTAGCAAACTATGTACTAATTCAAAAGTTAATTTTCCTTAAAATAACAAAAACTAATTCAAGACAAACAAACCAATTTGGACTTGATATATGATAATTTGGATGATTTTTTTCATGTAGTTTCCAATTTTTTTTAGGATTTCATTTGATCCGTAATTTTTTTTTAATAGGATTCTCTTAACGGTGTGGATAATGGATATTTTTCATACCCGCCCTGAACCTCCCCCACCCAGTACCCATCCCGTATCCGATTGAATCGGGTAAGGGGCGGGGGTTTTCTTAACACGACAGGGGCGGGGGGAGGCATACCCGTCCCGAACCTGCCCCGCTGCCATTCCTAGGTGACGGTTTTATGTAGCATGGTAAATCATTAAAGAGAGACCAGCGACTAATTTCGTCATATGAGCTGCCTTGCTCATACGATGATGGATTACCCCGAATGGCTTAAATTATACAGATTATCGTACACGATTACAGAATGTGTTTTTTTTAGAAATAATGGTAGCCTTCTAATTTTTTGCATTGACTTTCGTTGTTTTCTTGAGAACATAAGTATAAATCTGCATCGTAATAGCAAAACATGCATATAGAGCGCATGCATGTGGGGGAAATTCAAACTTGAAACCTCAAGATCCCATAGCCTCAACCTTACGGGGTTATTATAAATACAAATAAACTTCATCAAAAAATTCTAGCATAATCTTCATAGAATAGAATAATTTGATGAAGATTATGGGTGGGAGAATCTAAGCTTGGTGGCATTATTATAGTGGTATGTATGCTAGTTGCCCTCACCAAACTTGTTGACTTCAATCCTCTAACCTAATATAATTTTTGAAAAGCATCAAATTGGGAAATAAATATATTATTTCCTAGTCAATCCCTACCCATTTTTACCTTAAAATAAAGCACTCACATTCCTTATTCTATCCATGTTTAACTTGGTATTGACTTGCATCACATCATTCCTAATTTATTTTTCCTCAAAACTTAAAATGATCAATAAATTTGCATGTCCAAGCAGGACTTAGAAAATGACCACTAGCTATTTTCTATTACCCCCACTGGTTGCTTGAAAAAAATTAAAATAACGGATATAAAATCCTTATTACATAAAACTACTCAATTTTAAAATAAAAATTATCAAATTAATCATCGCATTCACATATTTCATTATGTCCACGTATAAAAATCTCGACTCTTTTACCTAATTGAGGAAAAAAACGAACATGATTAGCTAAACTAGAAGCTAAAATTATTCAAGCACTTGAACTCAAATTTTGCAATCTCCGACTGGAATTTTTCAAGCACCAACCGGATGACATATTATGTTGTCATTTGCGGGTGATTTTGATCAAGAGACACTAAAAAGAGCATATACAATAAGAGCATTTCTAATGCTCAAAAAAATGGACCTAGTCTATTTGTGGTAAAAGAATGACACAAAATAAAATTATGAGTCCAATAATTTTATCTATTTTCATTTTCTTTTAATTATTTTTCTCATTTACACTATTTTTCCTCACTTTTTATCCCTCGAGTCCCGTGTAAGGTCCATGAGTAGACCCTCTACTTCACCCAATCAACTACTATTTTAACATTATTTTTAAATTTATCTCAATCTCTCTCATCTTTTTCATTTTTCCCGCTATTTTTCTCTACGCCTCTTTCCATTCTTATTTACTTAAAATAATTATCTTCTCTCTATATCTCTCATCCACATCACAACTAAAATCCACCCTCCCATTAGAGATGCTCTAAGTGCATCCACTACATTAAATTTTTCATACACTTTTGCTGAACAAGAATATGAGGGAGGGGGAGAGATTGAAAACGTATAGGATTACGTTGTACTTTGCG
>CAVNYN010210457.1:0-17735 GCA_963692815.1 Nyctanthes arbor-tristis | reverse complement strand
AATAAATTTGCATGTCCAAGCAGGACTTAGAAAATGACCACTAGCTATTTTCTATTACCCCCACTGGTTGCTTGAAAAAAATTAAAATAACGGATATAAAATCCTTATTACATAAAACTACTCAATTTTAAAATAAAAATTATCAAATTAATCATCGCATTCACATATTTCATTATGTCCACGTATAAAAATCTCGACTCTTTTACCTAATTGAGGAAAAAAACGAACATGATTAGCTAAACTAGAAGCTAAAATTATTCAAGCACTTGAACTCAAATTTTGCAATGTCCGACTGGAAATTTTCAAGCACCAACCGGATGACATATTATGTTGTCATTTGTGGGTGATTTTGATCAAGAGACACTCGGTGTCTCCATGCACACCTGGTGTCTCAACTACTTTTCATGCAGAAATCCGTATATGGGTTCATGTCTAAAACGAAAATTCACATGTGGGTCCCTGCTATGTGAACAAAATTAGTACACGAGAATGCATCATATAACTCATATGTCTCCATAGGAGAGACTAGTAGTAGATTCAGAAATTTAATTTATACGGATTGTAACACAAAAATTACAAATTTAATATGACTAATATAAAATTTTTAAATTTTTTTTCTATATAAATTTTAAAAAAATTTCGGCCCGTGCCAGCCCTGGGCTAGATCTACCCCTGGAGGAGACACCCTGTGTCTTTGAAACGGGACTACATTTGTTGGGTCACTTTTTAAATGAAACAAAAAATCTTATTTGTGGATATCAGTTGTCGACCCTACACCAACCATCTTCATATTAGTAAATAGCACTATAAAGTACCGTCCAGATAGTGTCATAATTAAATTTGTATAAAAAAATGGTCATGAACGAATAGTGCTTCTGTACATTTATATAATTATATTTATTGTTTGGTTCCCTAAAAATAATATATTGACATAGCATTTTTTGTTCAGTGCACCATATCATAATTATGTATAAGGTTCTTAATGTTTGTAGTAATAATTATTGTTTTAGTTTTTTTCCCCATCCATTTATCATTATATTATTATTAAATCTTATATCTAGATTTTGTTTGTATTCTTAATTTCCATCTTATACGCGTTAAAAGAAAAGACTTGTTGGTTTAAAAAAAAAAAAAAAAAGAAAGAGACTTTCTTTATAGTGATTTTAAATAAGCAATAACAAATTAACAAAACGGGTGAAAATTTTAGTTCTAACGTCAAAATCATGCCAACTTATACTCGCTCTATCTTAATTATTTTGTCAAATTTTTAGTTTGTCCCAAATATATAGTCTTATTTCTAATTTGAGAAGTTATTTTTTAACCACAATAAACTTAGTTAATTTATATATATATATATATATGTTTAGTAATAACTAATTATTTTCATGAAATACAATAACGAAAAAATAATATGTGCTTGATTTTCATTGAAAAAATAAACTAAACTAGAATTTGCTTTCCCGATAACTTTCTATAAGAGCATCTCCAATGCATAGTCAAGATCGAATGGCAAGGCTCAAAGTTCAACATGAGAGAGATATACACAAAAAAATTAATAGAGTTCCATATGTTTCATATTTTCTTTTTCTTTTAATCACTTTAATCTCTTTTACCCCACTTTTTCTCCACTTTTTATTCATCGTGTGATGTGCAATGTCATATATCTACATTCTTCTTCACCATATCAATCATTATTTTATTATTATTTTTGAATTTGTCAGATCTCTCTCCTATTTTTTGAATTTCCCTCTATTTTTCTTCACTTTTTTCTCTTTTCCCACTCGATTTCTCTCTCTTTTTTCTCTCTATCTCTCTCATGTTGAATTTTGAGTCATGACATTCGACTTTGACTAGGGATTGGAGATGCTCTAACCTACTGAAAGTAAAGTCAACTAAATAATTGAAAGGGATGGAGTAATAGATAAAAACCATTATCTATAAACTGACTATGCTACTGAAAATATAGTAAAAATGCGTCAATGAAAATCAAGCACATAATTGTAGTAATATTAATAACACTCTCTCCGTCTCATGAAAATAGTCTTATATGAATTTTCACATATATTATAAGAAAGTCTAATTAATATTCTTAGAAAAGTGAATTTTATGTACATTTTTCCTAATATGCCCATTCATTAATTATTATTCAACTTTATTAGTTACTATTTGTTGATATCAATGCACATTAAATAAGAGTCGCATAAGAAAATTTAAAGAATAAATAATAAAAGTGGACCATAATTTAAAACAAATAGAAAAGGAAACTAAGATTATTTTCACCGGATAGATGGAGACCGTGTCATACAACTAAAGTGTGGTATATTGGAGAAGATTATTAGCCTTATGTGAAATCAGAAAATAGAAAGTATCCCAATTGCCAAGCAAGTCTTTTTTGTCATACTACTACTTATCTTTAGAACTCGATGACATAGAGATCGCATGTATTAGGAGATCTAATAATCATGTTGCTCACATACTTGTCCGAGCGGCCGGTTCTTTGACGTCAGGTCCTAGTATGTTGTTTCATTTACCCCTACGATGATTGATGACGTACTCCATCTCGATTCCCTTTATGACAAAGTCCCTCATTATAAAAAAAAAAGGATGGTCATTCTCCTACTTCGACAGAAATTAAAAAAAAAAGAAGTTATCTAATAATATTAGAAAGAGTTGTTCTATTTGAACAAAACCATATACAGAAATTCTAACAAAATTGACACATGGCACAATCTTTTTTTTCAACACATCACACTACTTTTATATCAACAACATTACTGATTTCCCAATAACAGGGGGCTATGTATGCGTGACCTCTCTCTAAGGGAAGATGTCACCTCTCTATAGAAGGATTGATGTATATTATGCATGAGCATATAAAAAATTAATATTTCAATTATATTTATTAAAAGAATGTGTTTTATATTTTGGAATAGATGAAAAATAAATGGAAGACTATCTTTTGCGAAACAGACATAGTATATAATAGAATAATAATATCAATTTAATTAATTAATTAGGAAATTACCAAGTCAAAGTCGTGTGTCGACAATAGCGTTGGAATTCGAGAAACCAAAAACGCGCTTACGGCAGTGTTCGACAGAGTGGCATTATTTCTACTTTCTAGTTTCGATTTTGCACCGACACTTACGCACCTTCTTTTAAGTCGTCATTATTGTTTCGCATAAACTATTGGGAAATTATATTCCGACGACTATGATAATTTATTTTCCCACCATATTTTTCTTATTCTCTTAATTATCTTTAAATAAAATTACATCAATAACTTTCTATTAAACCCTTTTTTTTTAATTTTAAAAAGTTATTTCCCTTTTAAAAAAATTTTTGAATAATTTCTTAGTAAAAATTTAATTCACAATTATGAACTACAACTTTAAATTTTAAAACTTTTTTTTTTAAACAGTTCAAATTTAGTATGTCATATTTATACGGTGGTTTCATAACGAATGATTTCAGCATTTTTCTAAAATTTCAAACTTTTTTTAATTTTAATATTTTAATTTTTGTAAGCAAGTTTATATATTAGTAACATAGTAATGAATAGATCATTTATCCTTTTTTTTTCTCTTTTTCAAGTTTTATTTTATTTTTATATATTGATAAATGTCGTAACAAAAGAAAATTAAAGAATCAATATTGCTGACTAAAAAAAAAATCTCTTTATGAAAAGCAAATTATTTTAAAAGTACTAACAAATCTGTTATATCTATTTGTATGTAATTAAATTTATTTATAATATTAAGGACACGTGATTTAAATAAAAAATAAATGAATGAATTTTGTTCCAATTTTAAAATGAAATGCCAGTTTCGGTGGGACTGGATTGATTGAAATTGAAGTTTTTTGAAAAAAAATTAGTAAAAATTTAATTGACGCTCTTCCGATCTAACATTTATTAATTAATTTTAGTTTTGAAAATAAATCAAACAAATAAAATAGATCTAATTTCGGGAGTTGTAGATGATCTAGAATTCTACTAAATTAAGTTTGAAAAATGGTTTGTTAAAAAAAATGTTGAAGAGATAGTTTTTTAAGTCTGTGTATGGACATACGTAGACAGTTTGATCTCGTAAATTAACTCATATTAATGCTAACATTGCGAGCTTCGATTTAAGATACGATTTGTATATTTTTCGAGTTAGGAATAATGCATAGAGGTAAAAGATTATGTAGTTAAAAAATATTTTAAAAGATATATAAATCTTTGACTGATTTTATATTCATTATTATGAATAATTAATTTTATAGACATATATGTAAATTGATAGTGATGCACTTAGTAAAAGTATTACTTTAACTGTGATGTATTCATAACGTGGTATATTAATTAAAATTTGTGGTGGCAATATAATTATCCTAAACTATTTTGTGGGGGAATTATATTCCCACCACGAAAACTTATCCTCCAGCCACATTTTACTAATCACTTAAATATCCTTAAAGGAAGTTACATTAATAACTTTGTTCTTTAATTTTTTAAATTAATATATTTAATAAATAAGTTTTCCACTTTACACCACCAAATCCCATCATTCTATGTGTGAATTCCCTATCATCCTGTGCGTTAACTATGCAAGACTTCGACGGAAGAGCAAACATCAAACATCAAAGAGCAGGACTTTGACGGAAGAAAAATAGAGTTAAAAGTGACGAATAAAAAACCTCACGACAAAAAAAAAAACTTAAAATAATAATGAATTCTTAAAACCCCATGTCCCAAAAAAAAAAAAAAAAAAAAACCCACGACAGAAAAATAAAAAAAAAAGAACCATGACAAAAAAAGTTCTTTTTCTTTACTAAAACCATGCATAGATTTTTTTTTATAGAGATTTCGTGCGTTTTTAAAACCCCACGACCAAAAAATTTTTTTTTTCTTTTCCTTTATTTTATATTGTTTTTATTACTTTTTTAAAGTATGAGATAATAAGGTAAATGTAGTGAAGTGTGTTGACTAAAAATATAATTTATTTGTAGTTGGAATAAAATTTGGTGGGAGGATCAATTTTCGTGGTGGGAATATAATTCCCATTTTGTGTATGTGCATTCTACGCTCCGGAAAATTTCTAGTAGTTTGTGTGTACTGTACATTCAGTACTCTATCTATTTATTTTAAGACACGTGTAATTATATGACCCCCACTTAACTCGCCCACTAAATTAGTTAGCTTGTCAAGATTAAAACCGTTATATTTACACATCTAATTTTATGTTTTCCTTGTTTATTCTTTTGTCTTTATTATCGTTATTATATTTAAACTTCCCTACCATTTTCGATACCTCATACCTTGTATTTGTTTTCTTATTCCTTCCCCCTTTTCATGTTTGTGTCGTGATATTTCTGGGTTTATTATTTATTTTTCAATTTTGTCAGCTTTGATAAAAAAAATAAGAAAATAAAAAAGAAAACCGTTTCATACAAACTTTATTTTATTTTTCTATTTTTTAGGCAGCAACACTATTAGTATGGTCTAAAGAGGATGGCAGATGTTTGCAAAAAAAAAAAAATAGAGGACGGCAGGTGAAAGAAAAAAAAGGCTAGCGTCTATAATGTATATACTCTTGAAAAATTTCACATGATTTTATTCTGCATGATAATTTTTTCCTTTGGTTTATCTTATTGAAAGCATGGTGTTCTTCACAACAAAATGATCTTATTGAAAATGAAAAAGTAATAATTTTTACTGGTCATCATCCAAAATTAGCAAGGGAAAAGAGTTATATAGTTTTGAATAAATTAGTAACGCTTCACTCTTACATTTTTCAACAATTTTTTTACGAAACATCTTTTTTCCTTTCGCATTTAGCATTCTAACAAAATAAATTAAGTTTGAAGAGTGAATGGGGAGAACTTAGAAGAGAATTGTGAAGAGGAAAAAATAAATAATAAAGTTGAAGAATTAAACGTAACCAAAAACATGAAGAAAAAAAAAATTTAGGTATAAAAATTAGATGTAAATTTAAAGGTGTTAATCTTGATGAGTTAACTAACTTAGTGGGTGCTGATCGGGGCACACTACGGCGGCCCCACAGAGATTCAGGGACGTGCTTGAGGCGTGAAACGGGTTATGAAGTTTTACGGTGGACCAATCGATTGGGAAAAGTCATGCAACTGTGTCTATCAACAATTGTTTCAAAGTTGGAGTAAGATTGTGATTTCCGTCCAATTTTTTGGCGGCTTGGTTTTCTCTCTCTTGTGGAGAGTTCTGATTGTCCTTTTGCTTAAAGGGTTTAGGGGTTTCAATTTGATGGTGGTTGTTATTCTTGGTTGATTTCAGTAGTTTTTGTTTACAGCCATGGAATCTTACGTTGCAAAAACGGCTCTCTCGACGGAGGAAGAAAAAGAAAGTTTCCAGGCTTGCCGGGAGAAATGAAATGCCTAAGCTAGAACTGCCGAGGGCTTGGCAACCCTCTTGCAGTCGTAGTGTTTCACGAGATTGTTAAATCTCGAATTCCGGATATAATTTTTTTATCCGAAACTTTAGTATGTGCTAATAAAATTGAAGAAATAAGAATACGTTTTCATTACGAAGGTACTTTCTCTGTTGATCGACAAGGGAGAGGAGGGGGTTTGGCGGTTTTATGGAAGCATAAAAATGAATGTTCTATCACTGGCTATTCCAATCACCATATTGATTTAACTGTTGAAGATATGGGTATCCGAAGCGTGGTAGGCGGACTGAGTCATGGACTTTATTGAGACAACTTCAATCTTTGTCCCAACTACCTTGGTGTGTGATAGATATCTTCAACGAGCTGTTGTGTCACTCGGAGAAGCAAGGAAAAAATCCGCATCCTGATTATTTGATTAGAAATTTTAGGGAGGCAGTTTCGGATTGTATGCTTAACGACATGGCACTACGGGCGTACAGATTCACTTGGGAAAAAGGAAGAGGAACTTCGGATTGGGTACAAGAAAAACTTGATAGAGCAATGGTTTCTAGCAATTGGCTTCAACAGTTTGATAAGGCTATTCTCTTCAACCTTTTTTCTCCTACTTCGGATCACTCTCCTATTTTTTTGGACATAGATTATGTGCAGCCTATTAGAAAACAGCACCGACCCAGGTTTGAAAATAGATGGGTGCATGAAACGGGGTTTGAGGAATTCTTTAAACAGTCGTTGGAGCAAACACCTGGTCCAATTGTTCAGAAGTTTGAAGGTTGTTTGACAAATTTAGTGCAGTGGTGTAAGAAAAGTGTTCGGCAATTCAAAGACCAGATTAATGGTTTGAAAAAGGAACTTGAGGTGTTGAGAAGTAGCAGCTTGCAATCGGATGCAACGGTAATGGCTGCAAAAAGTTCAGAGTTGTGCTCATTACTTCTTCAAGAAGAGTCGTATTGGAAGCAGAGGGCTAAGAAACATTGGCTTCAAGGAGGGGATGTCAATACCAAGTTTTTTCACGCTGCAGCCTCGAATTGAAAACGGAGGAAGACATTGAGTAAACTTCAAGATGAGAATGGGGTTTGGCATGAAGACTTAGAAGGTATGGCGTCTATGGCTCGTTCTTATTTTGAGAATTTGTTCTTAGCCAATGAGGGGAAATTAAATGCTGTTCTTGAGAGTGTCCAAAGGCGGGTAAGTGACAAGGATAATGAAAGATTACTTGCTCCTTTCACTAGTGAGGAATTTAGACATGCTATTAGTCAAATGCATCCCGACAAGTCTCCTGGACCAGACGAGCTTAATGTTGCATTCTTTCAAAAGGCTTGGCCATGGATTGGGGAAGAAACAGTACATAATTGTATAGATTGGTTGGCTAGAAAGGACTTTCCTGCTTCGTTGAATGACACTATTATCACCCTTATTCCTAATTGCGAATCTCCAGTCCAAATGAAGGAGTTGCAACCAATTGCTTTATGCAAAGTTTTTTTTATAAAATCATTGCCAAAGTGTTGGTAAATAGAATGCGTGGGATTCTTTCTTCTCTTATCTTTGATACTCAATCAGCATTTGTAGCTGGGAGAAGCATCACAGATAATGTATTAGTTCCGATCTGGTTATTCATTACATGAAGAACAAGAGAAAACAGAAAAAAAGGGAAGTGGCTTTGAAAATTGATATAAGTAAAGCATGCAACCGAGTCAGCTGGAGTTATTTGAAGAATATTTTGGAGAAGATGGGGTTTGCTAAAGATTGGATTGACCTCATTATGTTGTGTGTGACTATGGTCCGGTATTCAGTGAAGGTTAATGGGATTGTCGGCCAGAGGATTGAGACAAGGCGGCCCATTTTATCTTTATCTTTTCATTATTTGTGCCGAGGGTTTATCTGCACTTATCCATCAAGCTGAAAGTAGAGGAGTTATTCATGGGTGCAGAATTGCTAGGAGTGCACCTAAGGTTTCACACTTATTTTTTGCTGACGATAGCTTCCTTTTTTTCCGAGCTACCAGAGAAGAGGCCATAGCTTTGAAAGATATTTTGCGTAAGTATGAAGAAGCTTCGGGCCAGTTGGTCAATTTTGAGAAATCACGTATATTCTTTAGCTCCAATGTCATGAATGAAATTAGGTCCAATATTTCCACTTTATTTAATGTGTATAATCTTTTGAATATGGGTCGATATCTTGGACTTCCGTCATTGGTTGGTAGAAAGAAGAAGGATGTCTTCAATTTTTTAAAGGAGCGTATGTGGAAGAAGTTGAATGGGTGGTCAAGAAAAATGCTTTCTAAAGCTGGAAGAACGATATTGGTTAAAACTATAGCTCAGGCTATTCCTTCATATGGTATGTTGACTTTTCTTCTTCCAGTCTCTTTGTGTGATGAATTGTAGAGGATGATGAATTCGTTTTGGTAGGGTTTGAAGTCGAATGGTAACATGGGCATTAATTGGTATAGGTGGAACAGATTATGTGTTCGTAAGGAGGATGGTGTGGGGTTTCCTAGCTTGGAAGCCTTTAATTTAGCGATGCTTGGGAAACAGGGTTGGAATATTATTTTTCACCCTACTGCTCTTGTTTCTCGGATTCTCAAAGCAAGATATTTTCCTCGAGGGGAGTTTTTGAGTTCTCAACTGGGATATAATCCCAGCTTCACATGGAAGAGCATATGGTCATCTCGAGTTGTGCTAGAGAGGGGCTACCGTTGGATAGTAGGTGATGGTTCAAAAATTAGAGTGTCGAGGGATCCGTGGTTAAGAAGGGAACTAACATTTTGTGTGGAAACTATGGAGTATTCGAGGCTCAGAAGTATGACTGTGAGTGAGCTTATTGCTGAGGATAGGCAATGGAATATGGAATTAATTAATGGCTTATTTACTGGAAGAGATTGTGAGAACATTATGAATATACCATTGAGTACTACTACTAGATCGGATAAAATAATTTGGCACTATAGTAAAAATGGAAATTACTTAGTTAAATCTGATACCGGGTGGCGATGGAAATTAATGGCTCGGAAAGGGACAATTATGAAGAAGGAAATTGGACTGCCTTATGGAAATTGAAGATCCCGCCAAAGATTCAAATGTTCATATGGAGGCTTTGTCGGGATTGCCTTCCTACTAGGGAGAATTTGATCAAGAGAGGAGTTCCAGTTACTTCTTCTTGTGCTTTCTATGATAGAGAGGATGAAACAAATGCTCATATCATCCTCACATGTTCTTATGCCTGAAGTTGCTAGAGAGAGGCTAATCTTATTACTCATTTGGACCATGGGGCCACTTTGAAGGATTGGTTTTTTGCAAAAGTGATGAAAAATGATACTTATGATATTTCCCGTATATGCTCTATTGCTTGGAGTGGTGGGGGCAAGTGAAGATTCCGGGTCAAACAGTTTCTGTTGGGTTGGCGGCTTTGTTTGAGTGGCTGGAAGCTAGGAAGAAACTGGAACCTGAGGGTCGGCAGGAAACGAATGGTGAAAGATGGACTGAACCTCCTTTGGATGTGGTCAAGTGCAATGTGGATGCAGCTTTAAGTAACAGTGAGAAAAGGACGGGTGTTGGCATCATTCTCCGCAATGACAGTAGAGATTTCATTGAGTGTAAATTGGAGGCTGTCAAGCGGATGTTTTCAGCTCGGGAGACAGAGGCTTTGGGCTTGAGGAAGGCTATCCAGTGGTTAGATAGTTTGGGACTTTATATGGCTATCATTGAATTGGATGCGAAAGGGGTGGTGGATGCACTACACTCTAAAGAGGAAGATAGTTCGGAGTTTGGTATCATTATCCAGGACTGTAAACTTCTTTTTTAGCAATGGTACATGTACAAGGTCACTTTTGCTAAATGACAAGCCAATATAGTTGCACACACGTTGGCTAAAAGGGCTGTATCTAGTGTTAGATCTTGTTCTTATAGAGAAATCCCTAGTTGGCTTGTTAGTGTCCTTTCTAATGATGTATCCAACTCTTTTACGTTGAATGAGAATTGAACGTTTCCCTTCAAAAAAAAAAAAAAAAACTAACTTAGTGGGTGAGTTAACTGGATTATATAATTACATATGTCTTAAAATAAATGGGTAGAGTACTAGTACACTCGGAGTATTCTTGTCTAGGGCTGGGCATCCAATCTGGGAATCCGAGAAAACCGACCCTATCGGCCTAATTAGGGTCGGATCGGGCGGGTGGGTAAATGGGCCGGGTTGACTTGGAGTAACTCGGTAAACCTAGTGGACTAGACTCAGCCAACCCGAGTCGGGTTCGAACTGAGTTAACCACTCGGGTAACCAATTTATATATATATATATATATATTTTCCAATAAAATCCAGATTTCTTCATCAAAATGACTAGAATCTGGAATAATTTTTCTTGGTTTTCCTCATAACTCAACAAAATCGAGCTAAATCAAATCTCGAAATTAAACCTCAAGAAATCCAAAGACGTTACAAATGTGCAAAATGATAACACACTACACACAAATCTTCTTAGTGATGCTACTATGGGAAAATCCTGATTTAATTAGGAGAAAAACTCAAAACAAGAATATGATACAAAGTAATTTTACAGATTGTAGGTAAGAGAGTGTGCTTTTTCTTGATTCTTGACACCTCACGTCCTCAACTCTCTTTCCTTCTCACTTGATGAACCATAATTTCCTAAATCCCCTAGGGCTACTGTCGTAGTCTATCAGTCTTCTCCATATGCTTTGCTACTGCCGCCGTCACTGGTTACATGATCGTTTTCTGCCGGCTACCCAGATATCCCAAGCTCGTGCCTTCATCGGTCTTTCGCTGTTATGTCAATCTTGCTTTTTTGAATATTAAGGCGTGTTCCACAGAGGGATTTGGGATGGCTTGTTAGGCGTTTGTTAAGAGCAGAGAGAGAGAGAGAGAAAGAGAGAGAGAGAGAGCGAGAGAGAGAGAGAGAGAGAGATGGGGTTGCAGGGACGTTGGATGGGGGCGTCCACATTGGGATTTGGGAATGAAAGAGTTAGGGTTGGTGACTTGGAGTATAGAGAGACAAATGAATTTGGGACTTTAAAATTTGGGGCCAATTTTCTTTTAAATATTTTGGGCTGTTCAGTAGCCCAAACCGTGAACCAACTTGGCCCGAGTCAACCCGAGTTAACTCAGGTTGAGTCAGGTTTCAAAACCGAGTCAGATCGGCTCGTTTCTGAAATTCAAAACCGGACTAGCTGTCGGGTTGGGTTCAGGTTGGGCCCAACCTGAACCCGAGCTGACCCGTCCGGTGCCCAGGCCTACTCTTGTCTAATGTCTCCTCACAAATAGAGTTGGTTTTCTTCATTGAGGCACTCCATTATTTCTGTAACACCCTCATTTATTATTTTAAATTGAACGCTATCGAAGTCATGTTTTCTTATAAATATTAAATTTAATAGACGCCAAAATGCGAAACATTTCATCTGTACAGTGGGACAACACCAAACACCCAATTTCGATTTCAAACCTATTCATGGCCTGACAGTGTGTATGTGTGTGTATAATGCGCTATTCATAATTGTGAAATTTACGTCAAGTAAATATTAATTAACGTCAAGTAAATATTCCAATTTATGCTTAAGTGGTTGAATTCTAGTTAAAAATGCGTATTTATTTGTTTGTTTGTTAATTTTTAGGTTACAGTTCAAGAGGAAGTTCGGAGGATCGATTTTGGTGGAGTTTGGGCAACTTTGGAAACATTCTAAAGTTTAGGGACTAAAACATAACACGGGTAAAGATGGTGTACCAAAAAGAGAATGAAAAAACGTAACACGTGCAGCTTCTTCCAATTACGTTCCGATGTGGGACGTTTCGTATTTGTCTATTGCTTTTAAAAATTTCTTAACTTCACCCTTCCAACATATATATAAGCCGTTAGGTGAATTTCACTGGGCAAATTCAAATTGTACAATACTTAGAGCACAAAGTACCACTAGGATGACATTTTTGTGACTTCCAATTTTGCCCCTCATCATCATCTTCTCTTTTTTTTTTTTTTCATTTTTAACTTCCTCTTTCAATACACACTTTTAGTACGCCATGGCCATACCTCTTTAGCGCCGCACACCTTGCTTCTTCTTTCTTGCACTCTACTTCATGTCTCTAATTCATGGCCACACATTCTTGATGCTTTACCTTCCCAATTTACATAGCCTTTTTCCTCAATTATTATGGAACCCTAGAAACCTATAACCATCGTATTCACTCCAATGTGCAGTTCCCTTTTCTGCCCTAATTGGGTTAATTTCACATATCGCCCCAACCATTTGGGCTAATATCAGCAAGGTCCTGAGCCTTTTTTTCAACCCGTTGGATCCTCAACTTTTCATTAAGTCGCATAAATGTCATTTTGGATGGTTTACGCTAACTTTTCCAATAACTCCTCTACCAAATTACTATTACACCCTCAATTTTTTTAAAAATAAAATAAGGTTTTAAATTATAAGAAAATAGTATTTAAAAAAAAAATAAGAAAAAGGGCGGGAGAGGTGAATGCCCCCTGTGTTGCTGCCGGAAATGGCTATCGGCATCAGCACCCGGAGGGGGAGGAGGGATTCACCCCTATTTTCTAGCTACTAGAATGCTGCCATTTTTGGCAGCAAATGGCTGATGTGGAAACCCCCCGTGAGTTGTCTGGCAGTAACACGACCCCTGGCCCCATTTTTTTCTTTTTCTTTTTTAATTTTTATATTTTTTATATTTTAAAACCTTTTATTTTTAATTTAAAAAAGATGAGGGTATAATAGTAATTCAGTCGAGGAGTTAACGGGAATGTGACGGAAAACGTCAAAAAAGACCATTTGTGTGACTTAATAAAATTTTGAGGATCCAGCGGGTTGAAAAAAAGGGTTAAGGCCCGAGCTGATATTAACTCTAAAGGTTGGGGGCGATATGTGAGATTAACTTGCCCCGATTTATACCAAATAAATGACCGAGCAAATTACTCACAATAAAGCAGTTGCATGTTACTGGCATTTTGTAGATGTGGTTCGGTTATTCCCACTTGTCTTTATCTATTGGTGGGGAGGTATATGAAGGAACGAATCAGTGGATTAATGAATGAAACCTCGAAGACAAATAGAACCGGGCTTTTCCAAAGAATTACTACAGCTTTCCCACTCCCTTTGATTATCATATGCAAAAAAGTCTTTTCCATAAATGAAATTGAAGAGATTATGGCAGAGACGACCTTCCAGACCCTTTGCCCTCGTAAGAGCAGCGACGACTCGAACTTCAAAGGGACTTAAACTCCTTGGCAGAGAGGCAGCTGTAGGCACTATCCTCAATTTTTGGTTTATGAATTTCACTCCTTTAGTTCAAGAAGGAAGAAGAATCGAATATATCTTCTAGCAAGTTTCTCTTTGTAATTGAACTTTTGTACATGATTCCAATGTGTAGTGCAATTTCTGCAGCGGTTTCTACCATCGTCTTCGACTCCACGATTTCTAGTGATGAGTTGTCTGCTTTTAGTCCGTCATCCCTATTCTCCTTGATTTATCTTCCAAGATTTTTTTTCTTTCTTTTGTGAAATTCACGTGGTGGTTAAACTCATAGAGGGTTTCTTGGCTGTTGAAATGTACGCAGTGGCGGAGCCAGGATGCCGATCGAGTGGGGGCACAACTTAACTATAGAAATTTTGTATAAACATTAAAAAGTTAATTGTTTTTATTGTCTTCTTTAGTGAAAAAAATGATAGTTCAATATGATACTTTTAAAACGTGCTCATTATCTAATATATCAATAAATTTTATATTATTTTTACGATTTATTTTTTTTCCTAATATAAGAATACTAGCTCCTTGTGGTTCGAACAAGTATTTCAGTGTTTATGTTTTCACGTTCTGAGCGAGAGATCTTAAGTTCGAACCACACCAGCCCTTCCCCTATTTTCCTCCCCTCCCATATATCCCGACTGTATAAAAAAAAAAAAAAAAGAGAATACTAGCTCCTTTAATGTATATTAACATTAATTAATCATAAAAATTGTCATTTAAAAATCTAAGTTTACTAATTTGTTATACAAAAACATACTATTAAATTAATAAAAAAAGTAAATCCATGGCTATAGGGCCCGATGCCCCCATAGGCCCCCACCTCCCTCCGCCACTGTATGTACGTGTTCATATTCGTTGAATTCTACTCACAAAAATTCTAGAGCGAGAGAATGAAGGATAAAAGTGTCAAATTTGCAAGGAGTTTCTTCTTACCTATGTTCTTTTGAAGGTCTTTGCACTTGGTCCATTTTATGGGATTTTTGGTAATTTTTATGCCTCCAGATAAAGTACTAAATTTTTTTTTTTTGTTTGGTTGAAGTTAAAATATCTTGTGTGAATGATGATTGAAGTTTTAATGTTGAAATAATGGTGAAATTACTACTTTATTTATATTTTGTAGAGTTGCTACTTGTAGAGTTCAAGTACATGCTGGAATCACTGACCTTTCCAATAATGAGAAAACATGTGTCAAAAAATTTGTATCTTGAATTCACGTCAGTAATCCGAAGGTCGAATATTATTTCATTGCCTAAGTAATCTTTTATTAGGTTTATAACTCCTAGACTTGGAGATGTAGACGATTGTAGCTTTGGCACATAAACTATCTTTAGATTTGCAGTGAAGTGAGCTTTACACTTAATATTGTGTTGCTTAGCGATTATAATAATGCAATAATGACCATGGATAAATGTAGGCGTGAAGAAAAAAGTTTAGGAACTCTTAATAAGTACACTTCTATTGTGTTTTTCTCTAGATTCTATTCTCTTTTTGTTCTTGGCAGAGAAGCAAAACAAGGGATGTTTATATATTCTAAATTTTAAAATCTAAATAGAATTATCTGTAGTTGTGTTTTGAACAAATTTACAATTTATGGTTCGCATCTCATATTAAGATGGAATTTAGAAGCCATTATGTTCACTCTTCATTTTGGAGTTGGACAAGTTACAAGAATGATAAAAATATAGTGAATTAGGTGGCATTCATCAGTCAAGAAAGCCCTTAGGCCAATTCTAAATAGAGAACCCAGGATTACTCAACCCATATAATAATGTTTCATGATTGCTTATGTAGTTTCTTTGTTAATGCTTAGAAGTGCATTTAATTACTCTTGATAAGCATATTTTTCTGGCTATGTTGCGTGTAATCTAATGACCACTTATTTCTTTATCTCTATTTATGGATCCGACTGAACTTTTGCTAATTCTGA
Source organism: Nyctanthes arbor-tristis (assembly GCA_963692815.1). NCBI lineage: Eukaryota > Viridiplantae > Streptophyta > Magnoliopsida > Lamiales > Oleaceae > Nyctanthes > Nyctanthes arbor-tristis. Next base: position 2,143 of record CAVNYN010210457.1, on the reverse strand, counting down.
TAGGTATATTTTTCGGCACATTTGATATTTAAATTTTCTTACTCTGCTAATATTGTTGCAAAAGTTGTTTTGTCTTTTTAGTATTTTGATTGCTTAGAGACGTTATTAATGAGTTAGACCAGCATGTGATTCTATATGAGAATGGACGTATATGTACTTTGCATATGAGACATTGAAGACGAGACAACGCTTCTCTTCTATAATACCATTTTCAAATAACTTCAAGTCCAAATTTTGTAGGTAGTTAGTTGTTGTAAATTATTTTATCTAGAAATGTGTTATAGTGATAAATTTAGACAAGTGTATATCCCAATTTAGACAAGTGTATATCCCACAGTGAATATTTAGAGTTAAAAGTTGACATGGTAAATTGTATATTGAGATTCTATTGTGTGCATTAAGATTATATAAACTAGCCGCTCAATATCCTGCTAATGATAACTGAAGTGCTTTGATATTTATAGTTTTGAGTCCTCTCATACGGTCTAACGATTTTATGGTTGATTAAAGTTGTGATTTTTTGATTTTTTAAGGGGTGTGATTGAGCAAAGCTGAGAATGTAATTGAAAACTAGTGCAATATGCTAATATTTAGTTTACCAAGGGCTAGTTGCAAAATGAATTCCATGGGTCATGGAGGTTCTCTCATTGTTAAGGTTACAACTTTAAATAGCAGAGCATCTGTGATTAAAGTTTGCAATTAGTATTCAGGCTTGGACTCCAAGTGCTATCGGGAGTAGAGAATTTACGATGCATCTCACAATGGTTCTCTCATAGGATAAGATAAAAAGCAAGGTACTTGACAATTTTTATTTGACATATTGTTGTCTGCTAAAAATTTATGTCAGAATCTCAAATAAATACCAATGCTGACTCGTTTTAACTTGCAAGGAGGTTTTGGGATGTTTGAGATCTCAGGTTCGAGTCTCAATAAATGTTTGAGTTTCTGTGGGTTTGGCGAACTTTATCTTGGTTTGGCTGGTTTATTAAGTTGTTTATTGATTGGTTTATAGATATTCCTATGATTTTGATTTTAAATAGTGATGCGGTTTGATTTCGCGTGTACGTTCTATGATAGAACGTCCCTTTTATAGAGCTCCTTTAGGCCAAACCCTAGTGGGCCTCTATGATTTTGGAAGGTTCAAGAGGCTTCATGGAGGTCGCTCGTTACGCAATTGTCATATCACTTATCCCCGCAAAAAGGGTTAAAATGCTAATTTTAACATAATAGCTTGGACTTTGTTTTTCAAATGTTTTATCACATGTGTTGACTTCATTGCGTGTGAATTTTCGTGATGTTCATTTAACTCTTTAGTTCATTAATCCCGTGTTGTATGCTCAATTTGTAAAAGTCTAAGTGCGTAATTGGAGAACTGAGCTCTTTTCATGGTAGGAGATTATATTATTGGAGAAGCCATTTTTAAGGAAGAAGTTTGACTTGAATTCAATGGAAGCCGAGCGGAGCGTTTGGGAAGCGCAAATTGAGAATAAGTAGTAGCGACAAAGATGTGGATATGAAGGCCATTCTTGTATAATCTAGTTCTCACTTTTCCTTGTGTAGGTTCTTATCGTTTGAAATGTGATGTCAAAGTAAACACTCTATTATAGTGAAAGGATCTGAGAAGCGAGCTCATGTCGGCTATAAATCGTGTAAGGTGGTCAGATAAGACCATCTTATCTGATAAGAGCATGAGTAGTGGCCTGAAAAGGCCATGTAGATGTTCTGATAAGAGCACGTATACTAACTTGAAGGGGTCGTACGACTAATAAGAGTATGTATACAGACTTGAAGAGGTGTAGAATTGATAAGAGCATGTACACTGACTTGAAGAGGTGTAGGACTGATGGGAGCATGTACCATGACTTGAAAATGACTAATAAGAGCATGAGCACGGACTTGAGCATGACTAATAGTACGGACTTGAAAAGGTTGTATAAGTGCTCTAATGGGAGTATGTACATTGATCTAAAAAGATCAAGAACCCCAACTTGAAAAGGTCATAGAAGTAGTCTGATAAGACCTATGTGCAGTGATCCAAAGAGGTCATAGATAGCTAAAGAAGCTGTAGTAGATGTCCGACATAAGGACCACATTGAAAACCAAGTTAACGGTCATAGATCGAGTAGTACGATTTAAGAACCAA